>SJYC01008718.1:0-46715 GCA_006408675.1 Madoqua kirkii
TTGATCCTCAATAATTTGGAGGTGTACAGGGTTTTCTGTGAACAAAAACCTTGAGAACTGCTGTAGTGTGCGGTTCAATACGTTACCAGGAGGTGGCGTCATGAGCACACGTTGCACGCTCCCTGGCCGTGGCTTAAATTGAACGCTTCAGTTTCCGTAGCACATACAACCTTGTACCAACAGCCTAAGGGGTCTAAGACTCTACATGAGTTGATGGTGAGGAAGGAGACGAAAAAGAGAGGAAAATCGACTCTAAGTCTTATTAAAGTCCTAAAAGAACCTGTGATCGTGCTTAGGGAGGGAAGGAAGAAAACCAGATGGTCGGAAATCTGCAGGGCTGAAGTAAGCGCGTTTTAGTGGCAGCGCCTGCATTAGTGATGCTGGCTCATCTGCACCTTGATCCTGGAAAGCGTCTCTGCATGCCCAGCTGTTAATGAGACCAGACTTTTCCCCGAAGGAAACCCTTCCACGCCTCTGGTTGCTCTTTACACCCAGACAACGATTTCTTACTGTGAACATCAAGTTACTGTGAGACTTGGCCCTGACTTCATTCTTCACTGTCCACAAATTCAATTTCCCTCACCAAATTAACAGCAGCAGTTCTCTGCGTGGCAAGTCACAACCTTGTAGCTAGTGTATACCTAGAAATGCCAATTTCCTAGCATCGTGAAAAATTATTTGATATATATTCATGTGATTTGTTCCTTGGGAAATTTGTTCTAGAAAAGCCACATTATTTCAAAAATGTGGTGCCCACCCCCTGGAATGTAATTGTGGTTATTGTAAGGTTAGACTCTGCCAATTCTTCATTGCTAATCACCCAGCCCCACGAGGAATGCTCTGAAAGGTTAATGTCCCCTGCGTGGACTGAGGTCACTGTGCTCAGAGTCATCCACCCCTTCTAACTTACAGCTGCTCTTAACTTTGAAATGTGAGGCTATTACTGTCCCGAGCTTCAGTTCTGGAGCAGCGTCACTTCCTTTACCGACCTTCCTTCCCTGCTTCCTGTTCTGTGTCTGAATCCTCCTTGCTGGGCTGGCGCAGGCTCACTTCGTTCCTCCTGATTTTCATTTCTCTGTCCCTCAAGGAAATCCCCGTGCCTTGAGCTAATGTCACACTCCCTGGCTTTGCTCTCACTGCCCTCCAAGAAAAGGCAGTAGCTGTGTCTTCACGTGCGGAAGGAGAACCCCATCTAGATCCAGCATGGACAGGAGATGAGGCATGATTTCTTAGCGTCTCTCACTTACTACTACCCTGCTTTCCAGAGAGCCAGGTGGACTTGACCATCAGAGCCAGCCCTCTGATTTGCAACCCCATAGACTGTAGCCCCACAGGCTTCTCTGTCCATGGGGATTCTCCAGGCAAGAATACTGGAGTGGGTTGCCATGCCCTCCTCTGGGTATCTTCCCAACCCAGGGATCGAACCCAGGTCTCCCACATTGCAGGTGGATTCTTAACCAACTGAGCCACCAGGGAAGCCCAGCTGGTGGATATCCAAGACCAAATCTGTAAGGCATCGTCTCAGCCTCTGGCTCTGCTTCCATTCCTCCCGGTCTCTGTTCTGTCTTATGACATAGGAACCTCAGTACCTTCTTTGTGCAGAAGTCCACCCATTCACAGGTGCTGCTAGTGATAAAGAACCCACCTGCCAATGCAAGAAACGTAAGAGACGCAGGTTTGATCCCTGAGTTGGAAAGATCCCCTGCAGAAGGAAATGGCAACTCATTCCAATATCCTTGCCTAGAAAAACTCTCACTGACAGAGAAGCCTGGCAAGCTACAGTCCATAGGGTCACAAAGAGTTGGACACAACTGAAGCAATTTAGCACAGCACATGCACCCACTCACAGCACTGGTGAGCCCTGTGCACTTGTGGGACCTTAGGGGAGTTCACAGGAGGACATCGATAGAATCACGCTGTCATGGGGCTGCAGGTTTTACCAGGCTCCTCTGCTGGGTCCCCCTCCCGTGGTCCCAGTTGCATCCAACTTGCTTGTTCCTTTCTCCCCATCCTTCCTTTGCTTTCATCTCTCCTTTGTCTTCCTGAATCATAAGTATCAATACTTCTCTTTGTTTAGGAAGAAAGGCTGCTTTTACCTTCTCTTCTGTGGCTGGGTCCTAGAAAGGACCCTGTCCTCTAAACTCTCACTGTTCATCCCAGGATATATCAAGTTATATTTAGAAAACCAAAACAAAACAAGAGAAGCTCTTTTGGTTAAATAGCAGCTGTCAATTTTTCTAGCTCATGGTTATTTTAGCTTTCAGTTTCTATTAAATTGGGATCCCACAGCAGACCCCAAGTCAAGAGTTTTCCCCCAAGTCAAGAGTGCCTTACTTGGGAGGTGACCGTGAAGGGGAGGAAAAGCAGTCAGAGCAGGGCAACCCTGACCGTGACGGTGCTGGAATGCTCTCCTGTGTGGGTCTTTCTGGGACATGGGCTTCCGTTCCTCCTGGGAAATGCCTGGCAGCGTATGGGTGGGTCATATGCCAGGTGTAGGTTTAATTTTTTAGGAAATTGTCAAACTTTTCCAAAGTGGCTGTGACCTTTTACACTGGCGTCAGCTCTGTGTGTGAGGGATCCAAGCTCTGTATGCCAAAAATGATAATGCAGTATGTGTGCATATGTGCCAAGTGCTTCAGTTCAGTTCAGTTCAGTTCAGTTCAGTTGCTCAGTCATGTCCGACTCTTTGCAACCCCATGAATCGCAGCATGCCAGGCCTCCCTGTTCATCACCAACTCCTGGAGCCTACTCAAACTCATGTCCATCGGTGATTCCATCCAGCCATCTCATCCTCTGTCATCCCCTTCTCCTCCTGCCCCCAATCCCTCCCAGCATCAGGGTCATTTCCAGTGAGTTAACTCATTGAACTGAAGTGCTTCAGTTGTGTCTAACTCTTTGCGACACCATGGACTATAGCCTGCCAGGCTCCTCTGTCCATGAGATTCTCCAGGCAAGAATATTGGAATGGTTTGCCATGCCTTCCTCCAGGAATCCTCCCCATCCATGGATCAGACCCACATGTCCTGCGTCTCCTGCATTGCAGGTGGATTCTTTACCACTTCAGCCAGAAATGCAAAAGACGTGGGGCAGACAAAATAACTTTGAGAAAAGAACAGCAGAGTTGAAGGGATAATTTCACCTGATTTCAAGAATTCTCATAAATCTGGACAGTGTTTAAAAGTTCTGAGGCCTGGCCCATGCTCAGCTGGGGTGGGGCTGAGCAGCAGGAAGCTTGCTGCTGCTGCTAAGTCGCTTCAGTCGTGTCCGACTCTGTGCGACCCCATAGACGGCAGCCCGCCAGGCTCCCCCGTCCCTGGGATTCTCCAGGCAAGAACACTGGAGTGGGTTGCCATTTCCTTCAATGCATGGAAGTGAAAAGTGAAAGTGAAGTCGCTGTCCTGTCCAACTCTTTGCGACCCCATGGACTACAGCCTACCAGGCTCCTCCACCCATGGGGTTTTCCAGGCAAGAGTACTGGAGTGGGGTGCCATTGCCTTCTCCAGGAAGTTTAAGTCTTCCTAATTCCTGTGTGCTAACTTGATGGACGTGAGTCTGAATGAGCTCTGGGAGTTGGTGAAGGACAGGGAGGCCTGGCGTGCTGCGATTCATGGGGTCACAAAGAGTTGGACATGACTGAGCGACTGAACTGAACTGAATTCCTCTGTTCAGACTACTCTGAAAATCTACTTTAAGATTCTTAAGTGAGCATATTTCATGAAACCATTAGGGGGCAGCCTCAGCTTAGGACTGCTGGGGTATTGCATTTGCATCACAACAGAGGATCGAACTGACACTGCATAATTTTTCAGATAATCAGATAATGTGGGGAAGAGGGGAAGGGGGAAAGAATAAAGAAAATAAGACAGATGCTTACTATCTCTGATAGTACTTTAAAAAATGCACTAAATATTCACTGGGCATGGGGATTGAGCATGCCTTGATTAGTTTTTGATTCGGTGTTGATTGATGCCATCCTGTAAAAAGTAGCACCTACTACCTACACATGTTGGTGGCTGATAGAATTTTAGACTGGCGCTTGAAACCTTATCAAACTTGGCTCTAGTTTAAACTTCCACACTCTTCGAAGCTTTCCCAGACTTCTACATAAACCTTCTGTTTCAGCCACATTGGTCTAGTCTAATCACCTCTTTCCCAACTTGAGGACCACCCCCTCTGATCTTTGAGGCCCCCACCCAGAGAACACCCCCATCCTCCTCCCCAGGATGTCCTCTGTTTCCCTCTAGCCCTCAGGAACCGCTCCTCCTCAGAGTCCACTAAGACCTCTTCTTCCTTGCTGCGAGTTTATTACAAGCCTGTGTGCATGCTCAGTCATATCCAGCTCTTTGCAACCCCATGAACTGTAGCCCGCCCAGCTCCTCTGACCATGGAATTTTCCAGGCAAGAATACTGGAGTGCATTGCCATTCCCTACTCCAGGGTATCTTCCCCACCCAAGGATCAAACCCATATCTCCTACATTGGCAAGAAGATTCTTTACCACTGAGCCACCTGAGAAGACCCACTTATTACAGGGCACCCCCTGTAATCCTGAATTGCTTCATACCTTGTCCAACTGACCATATTAGAAGGCTCTTTGAGTCCTGGAGCCCCACTCCCTTTTAATTTAATAATCTTTGGTAGTGTTGCATGTAGATGATTGATCATATTTACTTGATAAAAAATTTTGTTATGATTAAATGAACTTAAAGTGAACTTCCCAAGAAAAGAGCTACATATTACGATCCTTAACCCTTGTACTTAGCATCCTGCCTGGAACAGTGCAGGTGCTTGATATATGATCATTGCCTTGAGATACATGTGTCCACGTTCAATACCTCCTTGCTGTAAGCTGAGTCTTTTCCCTCCTCCTCTGTTTTCAGGAGACAGCCTGGTGCAATCTGGCCCTGGGCTGCTGCCTTTCCTTCTCTCCTCCTACCCCCCCTCCCCTCTCTGATACATGCGCATCTGTGACAGAATAAGAAACCCAGGTTTGGTCTCTGCCCCCCGCTTCTGGCACAGAGCTTGCAAAACCTTTGTAACTTTCTGAGTGACGGGTGCCGGGAACATCTCTTGGTTTAATATTTGTTCTTTGATTCCCAGTTCCTGACACAGAGCTCTCGAATTCATTGGAATTTCAGGGGTGATAGCAACATCTTTTGTTCTAATGAAGTCACTCTGGGTGGGCTCTCAGATGGCTTCAGAATGGAGGGTGGTCACCAGAAAGACAAAGACGTGATTAGAAGCTTAGGACTTTCAGCTCCATCCTCCATCCTCTAGGAAGGGAGAGAGGCCAGAGACTGCATTATTGAGAGATCATGCCTACATGGTGAAGCCTCCATTTAAAAAATCCCTAAACTATGGGGTTACGGGAGTTTCTGGGTCTGTGAACACATCCACAGGTGTGGGGTGATGCACACCAACTCCGTAGGGACAGAAGCTCCTCAACATGGGACTCTTCCAGACATCACCCTATGCACCTTTTCATCTGGCTATTCATTCACATCCTTTGTCAGGAACCAGTCAGTCTTAAAGGAAATCAATCCTGAGTATTCATTGGAAGGACTGATGCTGAAGCTCCAATACTCTGGCCACCTGATACAAAGAGTTGACTCATTAGAAAAGACCCTGATGCTGGGAAAGATTGAGGGCAGGAGGAGAAGGGGACGACAGAGGATGAGATGCTTAGATGGCATCACCGCCTCGATGGACGTGAGTTGAGCAAACTCTGGGAGATGGTGGAGGGACAGGGAAGCCTGGCGTGCTGCAGTCCATGGGGTTGCAAAGAGCTGGATACAACTGAGCGACTGAAAGACAATAAACCAATGTAAATATAAGTGCTTTCCTGAGTTCTATGAGCCATTCAAATAATGGAACCTGGAAGGGAGTCATGGGAACAAATTCCAGTCTAAACCTGGTTAGTCAGAAGTACAGGTGATGTGACGGCTTAGCAAGTGGGATCAGCCTTGCAGGCCCATTCCCTGACATGTGGGCTCTGTGCTGACTCTGCATAGTTACTGTCAGCATTGAATCAAGTTGTAGGACACCCCTTACCACTGAGGTCGAGAGAATGGTTATCAGTGAGAAGAAAACCCCTATACATTAGTGTCAGAAGTTTTATGAGGGGAGAAACGGTTCTCCTTGAGCTTTATTAACACATTCAATAACAAGACTGAAGCAGAGACAGGCACAATAGCCAAGGTATTTACAACAACTCTCCAGCATTCTGCACAGAGCCGGGACGTTACTGGTGACACAGTCCTAAGAGCTACCACTGCCATTCTGGCTTATCAACCGACGCTCAGGGTTGAAAAAAGTGTTTAATTGTGGCAGAATTTAGTGAGCATGAAGATGTAACTTCTCCCTAGATAGGCTCACAGGTCCATTCTGTCTAGAAACCTTTGGTGCCAGGAGGGGTCTGTGGTGTCTCCAAGTTAAAAACCTCTCTTGTAGCACCATATGTGAAGTGCGTATTTTTCTTTTATGGTGAAACGAGTTCTCTTTCATTTTCTTTGTATTAAAAAAGTTCTAATCTTCAGAAAAGTTTCTAAGTTGCTACTTTGAGTATTGGAGAAGGAAATGGCAACCCATGCCAGTCTTCTGGCCGGGAGAACCCCATGGAAGAAGCCTGGGGGCTGCTGTCCATGGGGTCGCACAGAGTCGGACATGACTGAAGTGGCTTAGCATGCATGCATGCATTGCAGAAGGAAATGGCAACCCACTCCAGTGCTCTTGCCTGGAGAATCCCAGGGACAGAGGAGCCTGGTGGGCTGCCATCTATGGGGTCGCACAGAGTTGGACACAACTGAAGTGATTTAGCAGCAGCAATGGCAGCACCTTTGAGTATAAGGTCCCACGGATAACCTGAGACCAATATCAGTGGTGCTTAGACCTAAGCATAGGAATCAGAGGGAGTGTTCAGCCCAAAGGCCAGGAATGGCTCATCTGAGGCAGGTGAGCACTGAACATCTTCATTTCCAGCAAGCATCCAGGCGATGTTGCCTGTGTGGAGTGCCCCTCAGAGTGCCACTCTCTTGTAAGAATTTGGCCTTCTGACATGCTGAGAGTTTGAATTGGGTGAGTGACCACCTGGGAAGGAGGTAGCCCAGGGGAAGCAGGAAGAGCTGCTGTGTGTGCTTGTGACATGAGGGGGCTTTGAGGGTGGACAGCCTTGGGGAGGGGCTGTGTGTAGACGCTGGAGACAGAGCCGGGTGGCAGATGACTTGGACAGCCTACCTCGCTCTGTGGTCACCCTCCAGCTTGCGGACGTTGCCCGGGGCCAGGCCTTTCCCCCCTCATTGCCGGTGTCTGTGTCCCTGCACGCCAGGAGAGGGGTACCCTGGCTGGCAGTGTCTTCCCATCAGGGTCTCAGAATACATTCCCAGCCTCATGGTTCTCTCACCACCTGCTTCTATATGGCTGAGAGCCTATCACCCAGGGCAGGGACATTTAGGCTGCATCCCACTTTACCTGCTGTCTCTGCCTTTCCTGTCTCACCCTCTTCTCTCTCTTCTCACCTTCCAAAGAAAATGACTCCTCCCCAGTGCTTGCAGCAGGGGCTGTTTTGTGGGGAAAACTCAACTCACCCTAAGGCATGCTTTCAAATCCCAGCCTGCCCCTCACCCTCGGGGTGCCCCAGGAGTGGAGCAGTCTCCTCAGCTCCATTTTTGCTGAACTAGGGGACCCACCTACCTATTTCCCAGTTATCACTGAGATGGACTCCTAGTCCAGAGGCACCCCAGGGCCAGAGCCTGCAGTGGGTTCCAGAGCTCAGTAGATGTAGTCCCTGGTCCTCCCTTGAGGCTGGTGGCAACCTGGGAGGAGGAAGGAAGAAGGCAGAGGAGAGAATAAAAGTGTCAGATCCATGAAAGTCACAGGCAAGGGGTTCGCATCCACCTGGTGATCCTCTGGGTAAGTGGGCGGACAGCGTCTCTATTCCCCACAGACGCAGCTTTCCCTCTTAGAGAATCCGACTGACAGCAAAACTGTGGGTGGTGGCCTCGGATGCTTTGAGCCATCCTGCTTATCTCCTGGGATTTAAAAATCCTCCTCCCACAGCGCCTTCTATAACCGTATAACATATTCGGTTTCAGCGGCTGAGTTCTGAGTGGAGAAGATGGCCTCATTGATTATCTAACAACCTGATCTTGCCTTCTCCTCCCTCCTCGTCTCACCCAGGAAGTGGGTTTGCATTTTTATTAATCTGATCATTTATCTCAGAAGTATTAATAACATGCCTGGCATTCACTGGTTTGTTTGACGATGGACCTTTTAATTTATTTATGGTTAAGATAAAATTCTATACAGTGGAGAAAAAATAAAAAAATCTTTAAATTAATTTCAGAATTTCTTGCTCAGCAAGAGTCTCCCCTTCCAACTGAAAATAAGATATTGAAACAATCGGATAGGTGGTACGGATGGGGAGAGGCGATCAATGGAACTGCCTCTTCTTTCTCCTCTACTCTGTGTGAATTTTCAAGCAAGCTCTATCAGGGGAGATGTATTTTTAAGAACATTTGCTACAGGCAGATGCTCCAAAGGACAGAAAAGGAGGAAGACAGAGAAGATGAAGAAAGCATGAAATGCAAGAGAATCTCAAACAAACACATTTAGAGTGACAAATCACATTTTGTAATTTAAAAGAATTTTAAAAGACAATTTTTATGAGTTCAGACTGAAAGGAGGGCATCTTTCTTCTGAGGAAATTTTACATGTAATTTGAAGTATGGAGCTATGGATAGCAAAGTGTGCTTTATCTGTCATTTCATCTTTCAACTTGATCTTAGCTCAAAAAAGCCTGTATGAGCCAGTGAGTCCATCTTTCTGGCTCCTGGCTGAGCAATGGAATGTGACAGTGGATCAGGAAGATCAGGGCAGATTTTAAATAGGCAAATGGAATTTGAGATGCAGATGATTAAAAGCTAAGAAGCTGAACTGAATCACTTCTTCTTTTGATAGATCATGGCAGCCTGTTTCTTCAACCACAGTAGACACCAAGCTGCTTGGGTCCAGGATTCATACCTGGTACATCCTGAGTTTTTGCACAGCATCCCTGGCCCTTGAAAAGATCTTGTGCAAATAGTTTTAGCCTTCGGATTTTATTGCATAACATCTTTGCTATATATAGTGTGTGTGTATAAGCAAGATGTCAGATATCAAGCGTATACATGTACATTCACACACTCGGAGTGAAGAGAGAGAAAGGGTAGAGATAAACAAATAGAGACAGAGACAGAGAGAGAAACCTTTAACCACAGAGCCCAGAAATTTGCATTGAATTCAGTTGGCCACAGGAGTCGGTCACTAAAAGTTTGTGCCTGGAGTATTGATAAAACCAACATTTGCTTTCAAGAAATTTTTAGTGGTGATAGATGGGTTAATTATCTAAGAACTGGTAGTGATGGTGTTGGTGATTAGAAGTAGAAAGGATAATCTGGAAGCTCTTGAAAATTGTCTGGGTGAGAAATAAGTCAAGCTTACCCAGTACCAGGGGATTCCTGGGGGTTCAGATGGTAAAGAATCTGCCTGCAATGCAGGACACCTGGGTTTGACCCCGGGGTGGGAAGATCCTCTAAGGAAGGGAATGGCAACCCACTCCGGTGTTCTCACTTGGAGAATTCCATGGCCAGAGGAGCCTGCTGGGCCACAGTCCATGAGGTCACGTTGAGTCAGACACGACTGAGTGACTAATACTTTCACTTTCACCCAGTACCGGGAATAGAGATGAAATAACATGCTGGGGAGACATTGAAGGAGTCGGGGTCAGTGACACAGCAGCTCCTCGTGTGAGGGAGTGAAAGGAAGGAGCCACAGAGAGTTCAGAAATGCCACATCCTGTCTGTCCATCTCTGAGTCAGGACCTCATTAAAAGAGTCCCACACCCAGTTATTTACAGTGCTGGAAAGTCCTCCTGAGAAATGCTGGGTGTCTGCCAGCCTCTGCCACCCTAATGCTTCCCATGCTGTCTGTTTCACAGGTGACAGCACTCCTTCCTTCCAGGCAATCAGTGAGAAGGCTCTGGTTTTATATAGAAGTAAGGGAGCAGCCTTTTAACACTGGATGTATTCTTTTTAGGGCTTCCCAGGTGGCTCAGTGGTGAAGAGTCCACCTTCCAATGCAAGAGATGCAGGAGACAAAGATTCCATCTCTGGGTTAGGAAGATCCCCTGGAGGAGGAAATGGCGACCCACTCCAGTACTCTTGCTACAGTCCATGGGGTTGCAAAGAGCTGGACACGACTGAGTGACTAAGCAGCGGCAGCATACTCTTTTTTGAGACAGCCAGTGGTCAGTGGGGTAGACATTAAGAGGGACACATTTGTGGTTTTCCTGAGCCAGACTTCTTTCTTGAAGCCATATTAGAAAACCTCTGGTTTGTCTATGGCCCAAGAGATGGACTGAGGGAGCCACGATAAGGACTGACATCGCATGGACATCTTACTGGTCCTAGTAAATGGAATCTGAAAGCCAGGCTTATCTTGATTTTTCTTTCACAGATCTGTTCTCAACTTCATTCTGTTCCCTTGATCCATTTGTTTGTTTTTGTGCCAGTTTCATACTTGCTTAGTTATCACAGCTCAGGTGTGTGCTAAGTCACTTCAGTCATGTCCAGCTCTTGCAACCCAGTGGACCATGGCCCGCCAGGCTTCTCTGTCCATGGGATTCTCTAGGCAGGAATACTGGAGCGGGTTGCCATTTCCTTCTCCAGGGGATCTTCCTGATCCAGGGATTGAACCCAAGCCTCTTAGGTCTCCTGCGTTCAGCAGATGGGTTCTATTTTTTTTTTAACCACTAGCACCACCTGGTACCTACTACAGCTCCATAGTAAACCTTAATATCTGGTAAGTCCTTCAGCTTTGGTTGTTTTCTTCTAGATTATTCAGAATTTCCATGTAAATATTATAACTAGTTTGTCAGTTTTCTATGGGAAAAACTTCTGGGGTTTGGACTGGAATTGCATTGAATCTATAAATCAATTTTACATCTTTGTCATTGTTCTTCCCATACATGAATGTCAGTCTCCCTTAGTTTCTCTAAATAATGTTTACCTTGTTTTAGAGAATAAAGACAGAGTAATTCATCTACTTAAATACTGTGGGCCACAAATACCTGCTGCAGTGATTAAAGTGCATGGCTCTGCAGTTTTATTGGACATACTTTTTAGAGGTTTTTCTATCACTGATTTAATTGGGTTTCAGTTCAGTTCAATTCAGTTGCTCAGTCATGTCAGATTCTTTGTGACCCCATGGACTGCAGCAAGCCAGGCTTTCCTGTCCTTCACCAACTTCTGGAGCTTGCTCAAACTCATGTCCATGAAGTCAGTGATGACATCCAACTATCTCATCCTCTGTTGTCCCCTTCTCCTCCAGCCTTCAATCTTTCCCAGCATCAGGGTCTTTTCCAATGAGTCAGTTGCTTGCATCAGGTGGCCAAAGTATTGGAGTTTCAGCTTCAGCATCAGTCCTTCCAATGAATATTCAGGACTGATTTCCTTTAGGATTGACTGGTTGGATCTCCTTGCAGTCCATGGGACTCTCAAGCGTCTTCTCCAATACCACAATTCAAAAGAATCAATTCTTTGGTGCTCAGCTTTCTTTGTAGTCCAACTCTAACTGCAAAACTCTCAGCTTCCTGGGCTAGCCTGATGCTAGAGTGGAAATCTATAGTCAGTGTCATCAGGGGCCTGGGAAATAGACGCTATGTTGTAGATAATTTTTTTGACACTTGTTAATTGTGTATGTGTCTCTAAGATAAGTTCTTTCTGAGCCTCGTCGTAATAATTCCAAGTCTATTATACCGTTCTGGAGATTGACATTGGGCATCCCTGTTGTTGTTATTGTTCATTCTCTAAGTTGTGTCAGTTTCTTTGTGACCCCATGGACTGCAGAGGAGCACACCAACCTCCTCTGTCCTCTGCTATCTCCTAGAGTTTGCTGAAATTCATGTCCACTGAGTCAGTGATGCTATCTAACCGTTTCATCCTCTGTCTGCCCTCTCCTTATCTCAGATGGGTAGGATGATCATCTCTGCTGAAGAGGAAAGTTACTTTTAGATCAGAAATAGATGAATAGGAAATATTTTTTCTCTTTTTTACCAAAAAAAAAAAAAAGTTTGACCACCTCTTTTCCCTTTAATTAACTGAGATGTAGTAAGATGTAGCCTTATCCTGTGGAATGCTGGGTTAATTCTTTAAAAAATATACACACACATACCCATAAACACACATGCAAACAAACAAATGTCAAGTCATCTAAATGGTAACATTACTTGCTTAGGACCTTATATCAGGTTTTCTGAATAAAGCTCTTGAGATTCGGCACCAAGGCCTAGAAACTATTTTGTAGAAGAAGGAGAAGATAACTCTGTACTGGTCTAGAGGACACCTGAGACTAGTGAGTGGAAGTCATTTTAGGGGGCTGGCTTCAACCTGATATATGAAAAAGGAGCTTTCTTACAATGAGGACATGACTACATATTCATAATACACTCTGTTATCAGTCTTTAGAATCTCAGTTTTTAGAGCAGTCTTTTCTTAATTAGTTAATTAATTTTCGACTGTGCTGAGTCTTGGTTGCTGCCCGTGGCCCTTCTCTAATTGCAGTGCACGCTTCTCATTGCAGTCGCTCCTCTTGTTTGAGGACACAGGCTCTAGGGCTCCCAGGTTCAGTAGCTGCCGTGTACCGGGCTAGTTTCCCTGTGGCATGTGGAGTCTTCCCGGACCAGGGATCAGATCCCTGTCTCCTGCATCGACAGGGGAGTGTTTAACCACTGGACCACCAAGGAAATCCTAGAGCAGTCTTTATAGTACAATACTATTTTTATCAAAAGGAAAACATGCATATATGCACAGTAAAAAAAGTTTGATAAGACTGAGTTTAAAATGATAGCAATATTTTTCTTTCTTTTAACCTACGTTTTCTAATATGTATCCACAAGTCTGCATTTATTGTGTCATAAAAATAGTCATATAGAACAAAAGGACTTATTGATAGAGATGTTCAAAGATGGGGCAGGGTATAAGGCAATAAAGCATTCATCAGCAGAGGAAATGAGCAAAAGTAAGAGGGTTAATTGATAGAAATTCCATAGAAAGAGAGCCTGCCACTCAGTTGCCATTGGCGAAGATAGCCTCTAATCCCCAGCTCAGCCCCAAGGTCTGTAACTCAGAATTCCTCTCATGTGGGCTCTGTTTTTCCAAGCCAATTACAAATACTCTGACAGTCATGGCTCCTGGTCACATGAAGTGAAGAGACTGCTAAGATATTTTTAGCCAGTGTTAAATCTCAAATATCCTCGGTATGTATTTTTTTTTCAGCAAAGTGAAAAGGGCACCATTTTGTATAGAGAGTGGGCTGGTTGCATAGTTACTGTCAGCAGCCCTCATGCAGACCTGCCTTCTCCTGGCAACCCCATTTCATTATCCCCGAAGGAAGCCAACTTAGTGGTCACTTAATGGCAGATCGCTAACTTCTTGATGAAGTAAATAAAATAATTGACAAATAAAGGATAACCCAGATTTTCCTGGCACAATGCAGTCTATCTTTAAAAAAAAAAAAAAAGCTAGAAAACATTTTAACAGGCAGTCATCCTCCTATCCAGACAGGCTTTTAAAAGAAAGGGAAGACCCCACAATAGGGCCTGTCCATGGGGGCCTTGTTCAGCTTCTGTGGCTGGAGCAAACACTTTTCTATAGAAATGAGAAAAGCTATTTGTGGAGGATCAAAGCAACGCTTCCTCATGGGGCAGACAGGAGCGGAGGGATCTCGTCAGAAGACTTTATCCATTTCATGGGTCTCCTGCGTCTCACCTTGTGAAATGAAAGGAACTCTGTGAATAGAAACCCCAACTCATGAAAGAAAAGACACAAAACACCGAGTACATTTTCTTCACTTACCTCCTCTATTCTGTGGCTGGAGAAACACTTTTCTATAGAAATGAGAAAAGCTATTTGTGGAGGATCAAAGCAACGCTTCCTCATGGGGCAGACAGGAGCGGAGGGATCTCGTCAGAAGACTTTATCCATTTCATGGGTCTCCTGCGTCTCACCTTGTGAAATGAAAGGAACTCTGTGAATAGAAACCCCAACTCATGAAAGAAAAGACACAAAACACCGAGTACATTTTCTTCACTTTCCTCCTCTTTTTTTTGTCTCTCTCTCTTAGGACAGTTTGTTAGGCTGGTAGGACCTGAAGGCTGCCTGGCCCCATACCTACCATTCCTCTAGATGTTCACTGGTCTTCTGTTTGTCCCAAGTGACTTTTTAGAAATAATGAGGAGGTTAGCAATTGCTGCTGTGCAGAATTTAGCCAGCAGAGAGGGCGTTTCCTCCTAAGTAACCCCACACTTCTTCAGGGATCATTTCTTAAGAAAAAAGATGAAGTTCAACCACTGAGAGAGATTTTCTCATCATAGGTTCCCCCCCCCCCATATTTGTTATCATTAGGTGAGAAGGGCAGTATGGCAGGGCTGTTGCTAATTGCAGGATATTTGTTCAGCATCTTGTGTCTAGCTTTGATGATGGGCTTTCTGACTGCACAGGGCTCTAAAGCCCCTGATTTTAATTCTGTTCACTGATAGTCTTAAACCAGCTTTCTGAACTCAAGTAGCAGTCTTTTCATATCTAAATTTTTGTGAGGGATTCGTTTTCTATTTTCCCCTTCCATATAAAATTATTGCACAGATTATATTACAATGGGAAGGAAGGCACCTTTTATTTATTTGCTTTTTTGACCTACTACACAGCCTTCCTCAGTGGTCAGTGCAAAGAAATATAGGAAAAGCAATAGAATGGGAAAGACTAGAGATCACTTCAAGAAAATTAGATATACCAAGGGAACATGTCATGCAAATATGGGCACAATAAAGGACAGAAATGGTAAGGACCTAACAGAAGCAGACTATATTAAGAAGAGGTGGCAAGAATACACAGAAGAACTATACAAAAAAGATCTTCATGACCCAGATAACCATAATGGTGTGATCACTTACCTAGAGACAGACATCCTGGAATGTGAAGTCAAGTGGGCCTTAGGAAGCATCACTACAAACAAAGCCAGTGGAGGTGATGGAATTCCAGTTGAGCTATTTCAAATCCTGAAAGATGATGCTGTGAAAGTGCTGCACTCAATATGCCAGCAAATTTGGAAAACTCAGCAGTGGCCACAGGACTGGAAAGTTCAGTTTTCATTCCAATCCCAAAGAAAGGCAATGCCAAAGAATGTCCAAGCTGCTGCACAACTGCACTCATCTCACAAGCTAGTAAAGTAATGCTCAAAATTCTCCAAGCCAGGCTTCAGCAATATGTGAACCCTGAACCTCCAGATGTTCAAGCTGGTTTTAGAAAAGGCAGAAGAACCAGAGGTCAAATTGCCAACATCCGCTGGATCATGGGAAAAGCAAGAGAGTTCCAGAAAAACATTTACTTCTGCTTTATTGACTATGCCAAAGCCTTTGACTGTATGGATCCCAACAAACTGTGGAAAATTCTGAAAGGGATGGGACTACCAGACCACTTGACCTGCCTCCTAAGAAATCTGTATCTAGGACAAGAAGCAACAGTTAGAACTGGACATGGAACAACACACTGGTTCCAAATAGGGAAAGGAGTATGTCGAGGCATTTTATTGCCATTCTGCTTATTTAACTTATATGCAGAGTACATCATGCAAAACACTGGGCTGGATGAAGCACAAGCTGGAATCAAGATTGCTGGGAGAAACATCAGTAACTTGAGATATCCAGATGACACCACCTTTATGGCAGAGAGTGAACTAAGGAGCCTCTTGATGAAAGTGAAAGAGGAGAGTGAAAAAGTTGACTTAAAACTCAACATTCAGAAAACTAAGATATGGCATCCAGTCCTATCACTTCATGGCAAATAGATGGGGAAACAATGGAAACAGTGAGAGACTTTATTTTTTATTTTGGGGGGCTTCAAAATCACTGTAGATGGTGACTGCAACCATGAAATTAAAAGACATTTGTTCCTTGGAAGAAAAGCTATGACCAACCTAGACAGCATATTAAAAAGCAGAGACATCACTTTTCCAACAAAGGTCCATCTAGTCAGAGCTATGGTTTTTCCAATAGTCATGTATGGATGTGAGATTTGGGCTATAAAGAAAGCTGAATGCCGAAGAACTGATGCTTTTGCATTGTGTTGATGGAGAACCTCTTGAGAGTCCCTTGGGCTGCAAAGAGATCCAACCAGTCCATCCAAAATATCCATTGAAAGGACTGATGCTGAAGCTGAAACTCCAATACTTTGGCCACCAGATGCGAGCAACTGACTCATTAGATAAGACCCCGATGCAGCAGAAGGGGACAAGGGAGGATGAAATGGTTGGATGGCATCACTGACTCAATGGACATGAGTTTGAATAAGCTCCAGGGGTTGGTGATAGACAGGGAAGCCTGGAGTTCAGCAGTCCATGGGGTTGCAAAGAGTCAGACACAACTGCGCAACTGAACTGAACTGACCACACAGCACGTGGGATCTTAGTTTCCTCACCAAGAATTGAACTCATGCCCTCATCAGTAGAAGTGCAGAGTCTTAGTCACTGAATTGCCTCGGATGTCTCAAGAAGGTGCCCCTTTTAACAGAAGAAATATGAGCTCACCCTAAGGTATCAATTATTTTGTACTGTTGTGCTTTCTTCTGATCCTTATGTGTATTATTATATGGTGCATATGTATTTTACAAAGGTATTTGTAGAATAATCCAACTGTTGTAGGCTTCATATTCTGTGGTTTTCAGTTAACTTTGTGTTGTAAACACCTTTTCCCATTTCTCATGGTTGTTTGTAACAACTCTGTGACATAACATCACAGGGTATGATGTACTGTAATTTTTCAGGCCTTCTCTTACTGAACTTTTGGTCGTTTTATTAATATATTGACACTATTGTAGATATGATATAAAGATAGGCTTTGTTTGCATTTCAGTAAAGACACAAGCTATCATTTGACTCCTTAATGGGTTACTAAAGATGTCACTAGCTGTGTAATTGTTTGTTAGTGTCTTTTATACTCATTATAATGCCATTAGCCTGTTGTGTTTAAGGCATACACTTTCTACTGATTGTCTTTCTGGGAAACTAGAATTGAAACATGGCACCACGAGGGCCACTCAAGTCTAAAAATGAAGTTTATTTATAAAAAGAACTTTGAGAAAATCCAAAAAGACCTTGATTAACCAAGAACAGTTGAGGAGAAAGTGTTCAAGTTTATCGAATTTCCTGATATTTGCTCCTGCTGTTATTATTAGCATATATGTGGAGGTTAAGAAACTATTTTCATGATGATGTTGCTGTTGTTTTGTCACCAAGTCATGCTTGACTCTTCGCGACCCCGAGGACTGCAGCACACCAGTCTTTCCTGTCCCTCACCATCTCCCAGAGTTTGCCCAAGTGCATGTCCGTTGAATCAGTGATGCCGTCCAAACGTCTCATCCTCTGTCACCCTCTTTGTCTTCTGTTTTCGTGATATACTATTTTAAATCCTGTATCTTGGATTTGTAGAAAGAAAACACTTGTTCCTTCTTTAACTTGGTTCCCAACACTGTGTGTAAATCCATGTGTCTCTCCGTGTCAGGGCAGCCCCACAAATAGTCCCTCACATGGTGAATGTAATCTACCCCCTTTGAGAGGGGGCCGTGTAGACCTGCCTGCTGTCATTCTGGACACCGTGCGGCTGGAATGTCATTCCCACCATTGCAGCAGAGGAGCCACAATATGACAAAATTTGAGGATTTGCTCCAGAACCCACGACTCCCTTTTGCATGCATAATCATTTCAACAAGATTCCAGATATGAGTATTTGGGTCCGTACATTTTACCTGCTCTTTCTCATTACAGTCAATTGCCACAAGAAATTCCAGATCATTAAGGACACCATCGTTTAAGGTCTACAGAACTCCAGGACTTGAGAGATGGCAGTGACCATCCACGTGAGGAATTTAAAGCCTGGAGGAGTCATGAATTTCCTTCAGAGATTAGGACTTGACTTGAAGCTCTGAAGCTTCATGACCCAGTGCTCTTTCATCACCTTCAGTAATATTTAAAGCTTTATTGCATATACTCTTGGATCTTTTTTTATTGAAACAGAAGCAGTTGACAGAGCATCACTTAAAACATTCACTGATCTTATCCTTGATTTTGCTGTCAACTTGCTTAACAGGACTGCATTAAGTCATAAAGCAAAGATACTTGATTTACTGTCTTTCTCCTATTAAATTTTTTATCATGTATCTACATTGTGTTAGGATACGAGCTAGGTGCTCAGAGTACAAGACAAAGACAGTTTGTGAGGCAATTTGGTGTGGTAGCCAAACATACTGGGGCTTGAATCCCAGTGCTGCCATTTATTAGCCAAATACTGCCCTTAGGAGGGCTTCCCAGGTGGTGCTAGTGGTAAAGAACTGAACTGCCAGTGTAGGAGACATAAGAGATGCAGGTTTGATCCCTGGGTCTGGAAGATCCCCTGGAGGAGGACATGGCAAACCGCTCCAGTAGTCTTGCCAGGAGAATCCCATGGACAGAGGAGCCTGGTGGGCTACAGTCCATGGGGTCACAAAGAGTTGGACATGACTGTAACGATTTCGCATGCATGTGTGCACACACACATGCACGCACACACACACACACACACACACACACACACACACTGCCCTAAGGAACAGTGGTTTATTGATAGATTCATGTATTCATTCACAAACATTCAAAGACTGCTTCAGTAGCACACAAGTGCTGAAAGAATAGCTAATACAACAATAAACTGGTGAGATGTTACAAGACTGTGACACACATGGGAAGAGGCCAAAATTTGGCATCCTGTGCAGTGACATGCCACCAATGGGTCAGGAACAGCATGGCTGTCTCTCAGCTGCACCTGCAGGAGAGAGGGCACAAGCAGTAGGGGATTTACAACCCAAACCAGTGTGAAGACACGGTTTTCCAAGAGGCTAGTGAAAAAAAAGGTCCCTTTATCCTGGCGTTCAGTCTTTCTTCAGGTTTTGGGAGACACGATAGCAGCCTGAACATTAGAGTCGGAGAGGTCTGGTCCTGCCACAGATGTCAGCTAGGGTGAGTGTCAAACCTTGCAACTCAGGGCTGCCATGTGGCATAAACAGAACCACCCCCTGTAGTTCCAAGGTGGGACTGAATCTTTGTAAAAGCATCTTAGTTTTATTGTCATTGCTGTTGCTCCTCCTCCCGTTATGTCAGATGTAGCAAGAGGAGTGGAAAATAAGTTAGAAACCCTCTTCGCTCTCAAGGGAGTGCTTTTGTCTACAAATGGAAAATTACCTACACTCTGCGAATGTGAAAAGAAAGAGAACTTGTAACCCTTTTGAAAGGATGGAGGAGTAAGGAGCCTTCTTCCTTGCACTCAGGCACACTGGGTGCTGACTAATAGAAAGTTTTATGATATTTGTATGTGAAGTTAAATGAGTGATGACTCAGGAAGCCACAGTGAATGAGTGATTGTGAACCAGGCAAAATATTTCTGTGTACTCCTTCCTAGATTTTTATTAAATGAGTCACAGAAAGGAAATATGAAACTGACTCCATAGAAGCCAATCTGTTAAGTAAAAAAACCAACCCAAAGCTTAACAGCAGAAAAAAATGACCATAAATTACCCTCCCAAATGGGAGCTGATGACAGTGTGGGGCTAGTGTTCACTGCTTTCAAAAGGAAGAAAAATTGAGCTACAACCTATCCTTCTTCTCAGATAATAAAGAATGGAATTGAAGTTGGAAAGGAAAATTTTTGAAGCTGGTTTATTCTAAATGAATCCAATAGTGCTGTGTGGTCCCACGTGCCACAGACCAATATTCCGCCAGATTCATGGTCTCGGTGGTGTAAGAAACAATCCCAGGCTTCCCAGGTAGCGCTAGCGGTAAAGAACCTGCCTGCCAATGCAGGAGATGGAAGAGACATGGGTTTAATCCCTGGTTTAGGAAGTTCTGCTGGAGGCAACCCACTCCAGTATTCTTGCCAGGAGAATCCCATGGACTGAGGAGTCTGTTGGGCTACAGTCCATGGCATCTCAAAGAGTCGGACACAACTGAAATGACTTAGCATGCACACATGAGAGAAATAATCCCAGTCTTCATTGGCTTGAAACAATTAACAGTCTATCATATCTTATAATTCCTTAGATACTTCAGGATAGGTGCATCTGGGTAGTTCTTCTGTGCCATGTGGCATTGCCTGTAGTCACTTTGTATCCATCTTGCAGAAGGGCTAGTCTGGAGGGTCCAAGGTGGCCTCACTCATGCATCTTGGCTGGGGCCAATGCAGGACTGAGCTCCACTGGGACTCTGGAATGGAACACCTACACATGGCATAGCCCAAAAGGCAGTCTCAGGACAGTCAGATTTCTTCCATGGTGATTTAGAGCTTCTGGAGTGAGGATCAAATATCATGAGTCATAGCTGAAAGCATTCACACATGAAAGCTCAGCCCTCAGTCCCAGAACATCAGTTCTACCACATTCTATCATTGGTCCAGCAACTCACCAAGTGCAGCCCCGTCTGAAAGGGAAAAGAATGAGAACTGACCTCTTCATGAAAGAAGTATCTGAGAATTTGTGGCCATATTTATTTGATTATAGAGACTAACTCCTGGGTTATAAATGCTAGGGATAATTCAGACTCAAGTTCCTCATTATATACATTATATTTAGCTCTGGATAAGCATCTTTCTGTGTATTCTGATGGCCTCTTCCTGCAATCATTCATTACTCTCTGCCCAAGAGTTTTCTCTGGCCACAGGGTTTTTCTCAGCCCAGTCGAGGATCAAGCTGGAAGACCTGGTACTTAATGCTTGCCAGTGAAGGATGGAGATGGAAAGTCAGTATTATTGTGTTATAGAAAACCATCGTGTTGGACTCATTTATCACTGAGGCTGCTTAGAAACTCTGACACACGGTGTTGAATACAAGCACTGTTAATGAACATACCTGTCTAGCTCTGGGATGAAGAAACAAAACATTAACAGTCACCCCAGAAAACACCATGTTTCCTCATCCTAACTGCTACCCCTCTCCCGAGGGCTACCATTCCCCTGACTTCTAACCCCATAGATTGGTTTTGCCTGCTTTTTATTTTTTTAAATTAATTTTGATTGGACTATAGTTGCTTTAAAATGTTGTGTTGGTTCCTACTCTGCAGCAGAATGGATCAGCCATGCATATACATATCTCTCATCTGTGCTCAGTTGTGTCCAACTCACTGTGACCCTGTAGAGTATAGCCCTCCAGGCTCCTCTGTCCCTGGGATTCGCCAGGCAAGAATACTGGAGTGGGTTGCCATTTCCTTCTCCAGAGAATCTTCCCAACCCAGGACTGAACCCACGTCTCCAGCAGCTCCCGCATTGGCAGGGGGATTCTTTATCACTAGTGCCATCTGGGAAGCTCCTATACAAATGCCCCCTCCCTTTTGGACTTCCTTCTCATTCAGGTCACCACAGAGCATTAAGTGGAGTAAAATGGAATAAATCTGGGTCATTGGTTTTGCCTGCTTTTGAACTCTTCCCAGGTGGAATCGTATAGCATATGCTTTATGGAGTCTGGCTTTTCTCACTCAACATTATGTTTAATCGGCTGTTCAAATCGCTGGTACATGTAGCAGCTGTAGAGTGTCCCTTTGTTTAATATACCACAGTTTACTTTCCAGTTGTGTTTTTCAGACATTGACTAGCATTTGGGTGGATTTCTGGCTTGGGTTCTTATGAATGTGTCTTCTGAAGGAAACAGAGCATTACTTTGTTGGGCACGAACTGAGAAGTAGAGTCTCCCAAGGCTTCTTTGGAAGTGTATTTTCCTTTCCTTTCATACACTAGACCTCTGCTCATCTTTGAACCTTTACTTATGTCTCTCTTGAGCTACTGCAGCACATTCTGGTGTAAGTAGATCCATTCTCCAGGCTATCTGTTTACTATTTCATCACAGTTGCTAAGTCGCTTCAGTCGTGTCCAACTCTGTGCAATCCCATAAACGGCAGCCCACCAGGCTCCGCCGTCCCCAGGACTCTCCAGGCAAGAACACTGGAGTGGGTTGCCATTTCCCTCTCCAATGCATGAAAGTGAAAAGTGAAAGGGGAGTCGCTTAGTCATGTCCAACTCTTCACGACCTCATGGACCGCAGCCTACCAGGCTCCTCTGTCCATGGGATTTTCCAGGCAAGGGTACTGAAGTGGGGTGTCATCGCCTTCTCCTTACTCTTCTAAAACTGATATGGCTTGATGTCCCTCTTCTAACCCCAAAACATCTGGTAAATCTTCACCGTCTTCAAAACAGAGAGCTGTGTGGCCCAGTCTCATGCTCTGAGCAGCTCTGCCAGCTTCCACTGGCCTCTGCATCCTCTGGCACACTCTGTCGACTGGTCGTATGATCTTATTTGCAGGTTCTGAGTCACAGGTGGCATTAGTGATAAAGAACCTGCCTGCCAATGCAGGAGACATAAGAGACATGGGTTCGGTCCCTGGGTTGGGAAGATCCACTGGAGAAGGGCAAGGCAACCCACTCCAGGATTCTTGCCTGGAGAATCCTGTGGACAGAGGAGCCTGGTGGGCTACAGTTCGTAGGGTTGCAGAGTCAGGCATGACTGAAGCAACTTCGTACACATGCATGAGTCACACCAATCCTGTTCTTTGGGGGTATTTGTTCAGCCTAAAATACTTGCTTTCATTTTCCAGTTCTCAAAGTTTTAGACAAATGTTTGTGGCGCAAAATAACAGTTGCTGTAGAAGGTGCCTGTGATGTCTCTAGTTCTGTTATGTGAATGTAGAGGATAGATACGCAAAGGAAATACCACCTTGTGTGGAACCCACAAACATTTGTTTATTTATATATTTATTCATTCACTCATCTGACAGCATTTACTTTTTAATAACCAAAGAGAGTGATAGAGACACAGAGACATCTTTTCTCTTTTGAGATTTTCTGGTAGGACATATCATGAGAACTAAAGACGCTTCATATATAAAGAAATAGAACTAACATTTCAAGCCATATTTCAATTATTTTAACAATCAACTAGAGGATGAGATGGTTGGATGGCATCACTGACTCAATGGACATGGGTTTGGGTAGACTTTGAAAGTTGGTGATGGACAGGGAAGCCTGGCGTTCTGTGGTTCATGGGGTCGCAAAGAGTCAGACACGACTGAGTGACTGAACTGAACTGAAGGTTTTTTTTTCTTTTTTCCCTTCATTATTCTGCCATCAAGTAAATAGGACAGATAATCAGGTCATCAGAATAACAAAAAGATGTCTGAGGTAAAATGTTATGAAGTAACAAATTCCTATTTTATTGCAAATGTAAAAAGTAGCCAAGCAGATATTTCATTGATGTATTAATTTCTTCCAAGTCCCATGCTAGTTTAGATATCATAGCCCTAGCTCTAAAATGATTGGAGGCATACAGGTATGTATAGAACTTTAGTCATATCTCAAGTCATTTCATCATATCTCTAAAGCCTTCCCAGGTGGCATTAGTGGTAAAAAAAAAATCCCCCTGCCAATGCAGGAGACACAGGAGACAAGGGTTCAAGCCCTGGGTCAGGAAGATCCCCTGGAGGAGGAAATGGCAACCTACTCCAATATTCTTGCCTGGAGAATCCTATGGACAGAGGAGCTTGGTGGGCTATAGCCTGTAGGGTTGCAGAGTTGAACATGACTGAAAGGACTTAGCACGCACCCATGCATGCTGAAGTCTACAAAGTGACAATAACTTGTTACAAGAATGATATCACAATAATAAACATCTCTTTGGGGAATTTCACCCTAAAATTTAGCCATTTATAGTTAAGGGTATATAGTTGTGACACATCTAATGCTTAAAAGCAAGTCTTTCCTTTGATGACAGATGCCGTCTTTCTCCAGTTTGGACACCATCATTTACTAGCAAAATAAACTTGAGTGAATTACAAGGCTTTGATGAGGGTTCTTGGTTATAAGCAGCAACTAAGACTCTGGCTTACTTAGACAGGGAGGGAGTTAACTAAAAGGATAATAGACAGGAAGGTTGGGAAACCAGGGAGGGGAAAGCACAAAAGAACAGGGAGACTAGCTGGAACCACAGCCTACTTTCTGCCCCATAAGTATCTACTGAGGGGCTGCAGTCACTGTGCCTGACCCTAGTGCCCCACCACCCGGACACCCCCGTGGCCACCCTGGACTTGGGTGTCATAGCAGTGACAGTGCTGAAGAGGCCCAGGCCAATTCTTGGTCTTCTCATCACCATCTACACGCAGTCCCTTCATCTCACCTGGTTCACAGCTCTAAACATCATCCCTATGATGCTAACCCCCCAGTTTACATCTTCTCTTCTCCTCTTTCCTGAACCCTAGACCCTTATACCCTGTTGCCTGCCCAACACTGGGATGTCCTAGAGAGAAAGCTCAACACAACATGTCCAAAACTGGACTTCTGTGCTCTCTCATTTCAATGAAAACTCATTCTTCCTTTTCCTCACATCTACTTGCAATCCATTGGGAAATCCTCCTCATTCCATATTTAAAATATATGCAGAATCTGACCTCTGCTCTTTGTTCCTGCTCCCACTTTGATGTGAGGCACCATCATCTCTCATCTGGATTATTGCACAAGCCCCTGTTCAGTCCTCCTGCCTCTGCCCTCGACCCACCACCCCGCCGCACTCAGCTCTTAGCACAGAAGCCAGAGCGATCACGTTACGCGTCAGTCCTTGCTGGTCTCACGCTTGCTTCTCACCGCCATTCTGCCATCCCCAGGGCATTGGCGTGGGCAGCTGCCTCTATGTGAATGATTTTCCTCTGGCTCTATGGATCTTTGGATGAGTACTCAGGTGCCTGTGGCATCAAATCCAACTCACAGAGGTGCTGAGGGTTATTTTCCACGGCTTTATTGAGATATAATTGGCATACATCACTGTATAAGCTTAAGGAGAACAGCAGAACAGTCGGATTTACATGTATTATTATATTTTTAAAAGTCAAGGGAAATACAGTGACATCTGCTGGGCATACCACAAACTACTAACTTCAAGTTCTTAGCAGTTTCACCATTAGGTTGTGTCACATTACTTTCTTGGACATCTCAGTTGGAAGGGGGGGGAGTAAATAATAATCTTGGAAGTTAACAAGGAAGCACTGAATGAAAATTAACATAAAACAAGAATCTTTATCCAATTCCAAGGATCTGAAAGTTGTTGCATGCCCAACTAGACACCTAAAAATAATCCCATTAGAAAGCTATCATGGTTATTTACGAATTCAATATATATATATATATATATATATATATTTCTATTAAGGAAAGTTAAGTAAGCATACCAGGGTCCTTGCATAGAAATGATCACCGCTAACTCAGTCTTTACTGATGGGTGGTGAGGTAGTCTCCCATCTGAATTCATACAACAGACTTTCCTAAACGTAGGGAGATTGCAGAGACACTGGATAACCAAAGTTCTAAAAGAGGTTCACGTCATGATGTAAACTCTCCCTGCCTTAGTTTATTCATAGGTTACATTGGACTTTTAGTAACATCTACCTTTCAAGGCATTTTGAGAATGAGAAGATTTGATGCCTAGAAAATAGTTAGCAAAGTTCCATGTATTCAAGGGACTCCAGGTCATTTAAATAAGTACTTTGTGTTTTTCTTTTTTGAGGCTGAGACCTGTGGGACCTTAGTTCCCCAACCAGGTATTGAACTCATGCTCCCTGCTTTGAGGGCTTCCCTGGTGGCTCACATGGTAAAGAATCAGCCTGCAACGCAGGAGACCTGGGTTCAGTCCCTGGGTTGGGAAGATCCCCTGGAGAAGTGAATGGCTACCCACTCTAGTAGTCTGGCCTGGAGAATTCCATGGACTGTATAGTCCTTGGGGTCATAAAGTGTCAGACACGATTGATCGACATTCACTTCATCCCTGCATTGAAAGGGCAGAGTCTTAACCACTAGACCACCAGAAAAGACCCAGCATTTTGTCTTTGGGACCTATTTATATATAGGAGCTGTAGTTTAATGAACTCATCAAGAGAACGTTAGAGAATATGAAGACACTCATACCTCTTACCCACCTCAGCTACCTTTAGTGTTTCACTTCTCATAAAGTCTTCAGGAAACGGTGATATTTGGGTTTTGTTTTATAATTTTCAAAGAAAAAGTATAATGTAACATTTTTGAGTCTTCTGCAAGGTGATGGACATGTCTATGGAGTAACCATTCAATTTAGATGAAGCATAAGACTATCTCTTTTATCGAACATCTTCTAATCCCCTAAAGATGATAATTCACACAGCAAGTAGCATCTGATCACGCACTCATGCATGACCATAAAAGTCTTAGGAACCAGCAGGAGAAATCAGCTTGGGTGGAGCAGTGGATAAAAGGCTTTGGTGACAAGCTCATTCTTAAAATGCTTCTTAGATCCAATCATGTGAGCATTTGGGCTGTTGATTTTTAAAAATTTAAATTATTTTTTCATTTTTAAAAATGGAAAATATTTTTAAATTTTTTAAAAATTGAATTTTTGTTTTAAGTTTTAGAGTGCTGTGTCAGTTTCTGCCATATAGCAACTTGAATCAGCCATATTTAAACATATACCCTCTTCTTTTTGAGTCTTCTTTCCTCCGCCCATCCCACCCTGAAGGTCATCACAGAGGGCCAGACTGGCCCTCTGTGCTATGCAGCAGCTTCCCATGAGCTGTCTATTTCACACACGATTGTGAAAGCTGATTCTGCTTTCTCCACTCATTCCGCTCTCTGCCTCCCCCACGGTCTCCACAAGTCCATTCTCTACATCTGCGTCTCCACTCCTTCCCTGAAAATAGGGTCATCGATACCATTTTTCTAGATTCCATATATATGCATTAATATGTGATATTTGTTTTTCCTCTTTCTGACTTACTTCACTCTGTATAACAGGCTCTAGGTTCATCCACCAGGGCTGCTGATGTTTAAAGAGGAAGATGCTTATGATGTAGAGGTATGTGTATTTGGAAGGAGAGGCTGAGACTGTCAGCAGCTCACCTGTTTCTCTTCTGAATACATTCTGGTTAATTCTGCACTGAATTCTTCTTCTAAATGACACTACCACTTTCCTGGTGCACTGGATACAAACGGTCAGGGCACCTTGGATTCAATAACTGTTGGGTTGGTATGCTTTCAGGATTATTTGTCTCAACTCTTCTTTCTTGCTCCAAAAGATTTTGTGTACGTGTTGTGTGAAATACTTAAAATTGTGATAAAAAATTTTCTTTCTCTTGCCCTGTGTAATATTCTAGTCACTTTTGTTTTTATCTTATGAAGGTGGGATAATGGAGAACCCATGGAATTCTCCAGGCAAGAATACTTGAGTGAGTTGCTATGCCCTCCTTCAGGGGATCTTCCTAAGCCGGAGATGGAACCTGCATCTCTTATGTCTCCTGCATTGGCAGGTGGGTTCTTTACCACTGGCGCCACCTAGGAAGCCCCTTGTCCATCTCTAATGCTCAATAAGAACTCTATCATGGCCTCTCTTGGAAGCTGATTTTTCTCCTTTGTGCTGTTTCCAGAATTTGAGCCTCCATTTACTTTGCTCTTTTATTCTATTGCTCCCTAATCCAGAGCCTTGCTAACAAGATTCCCAGCTGCTTTAAAAGATGCCTTGAGTAAATGCCAGAAGGTACAAGTGGCATTTACTCAGAAAATATTTTTAGAGCCGCTGATGGTGTTTACAGTTAGAGCGATACTTGAAGGCATCATTCTCAATTCAGAAGCAAGTAAACAAAGGGTCTTCTCAGCTTGAGATGTGTTGCCTTTATAAAACATCTATCTACTTTGGAGAAGAACAGTGACATTGACTTACTTTCACCCTCCACTCTCTGCTTGACACCAGCAGCCACATTCCTACTTAGAAGAAAGCCACATCATCAAACAGTTTGAGGTTTAGTTTTTGTTTGTTTAATTAAAAAACATCCTAGATAGCCAAAACATGACAAAATATAAAAAGCGTAAAATGTTACACAGGGGAAAGTATACCTGTTTCCCAGTCCTGTTCCCTTTCCCAAATGTAAACACTGTTGGAGGTTTCTTATGTATTCTCACAGCTACATTTTGTATATACTTAGCACCGGTGGTCCGGTGGTAAAGAATCCGCTGCCAATGCAAGAGATACAAGAGATGCAGTTTCGATCCCTGGGTCAGGAAGATCTCCTGGAGTAGGAAATGACAACCCACTCCAGTATTCTTGCCTGGAAAATTCCATGGCAAGAGGGAGCTTGGGGGGCTACAGAACATTTGGTCACAAAGAGTGGGACCCAACTGAGTATGCCCACAGTTCTGTTCTAGGTCCAGACATACTTTACGTATATGAATATTTTCCGAATGGCACATGCGGCCATGCATCTTGATTGTGTCGACTGACGCTAGGTCTTAGAGGTACTATTACACAGTAATATACAGACCTGGCTCATTCTTTGTAATAAAGGGGTGTAACTTTCCACCATGCAGCTCAACTGTCATTTGTTGAACCTGCCTCTGCTGATAACACTCAAGCTGTTTCACTATTACAGGCAGTCCTACAGTTAATATCCTTGCACATATCATTTCTCATACCTGTTAAATATCTAAAGATAAATTTTTGGCTGTGATTTTCTGAGTCAATGGGCATGTGCCATTGACTTCTAGTAGAGGCAGCAGGACCTCATTAGATGTTTTCATTTGCATGACCCCCAGCAGGCCAGCTCCTCCAAATCCTCCCTAAGACTGTTATCAAATATGATGAATTTTCCAATCAGATATTTGAGAAAATGAAATTTCATGGCAGGTGAATTTGTGCCTCTCCTATTGCAAATGATGTTGAACATCATTTCATGTGATTTAGGGACTTCACTATTTCTTATGTTCTTTGTTTCATGTCCCTTCTCTATCTTTTCTATGAGGTTTTTTTGGTTCATGTCCCTTCTTCATCTTTTCTATGAGGTCTTGCTCACTTATCTACTTGATTTTGGAGATTTCTTTACATGTTTAGGAAAATAGTTCTTGTGGTATGAGTGGCAGCTTTTATTTTTCAGAGATTGTCATTTGCACTTTGGCTTTTTAAAGAATGTTTTTGTGATGCTGAACTTCCTCCATCCTTCCCTCCTCCTGACACTCCCCTCCTCTTTCCTTCTTTTCTTTCTTTATGCTTAAAAGGACTTTCTGCACATCCAGGTTAGGAAAAATGTCCCTCGTTTTAGCTTAGTGCTTTGGGGATTTTGTTTCTGCTTTTATGTTTGGTTTTGTTTTTTAATCTATCCAAAATTGATTTAGCACAGGCAGAGACACAAACACATATCTTACCCGGAAGCTGCTTGGATGTTTTGCACCGTTCACAGATAATTCATTTCTCCTATCTCCGACACGCAGTATTACCTTTATCAGTAAAATTTAGGTTTACTTTGTAACGTTTGTCTGTTTCACTGTGGTCTTGCATTTGAGGGCTGTCTTGTACCTATAAATAGTATGTTCTTATATCTCGTTGGGATAGTTCCCCTTCATTCACATTCTGGCTATTTTTACATTTTTTTTTCATACAAACTGTAGAAGCAGTTTTAAATAATTTAGACTTCGTTCTTTAAAACAAATGTTTCTGTATATTTTTTAATGAATTAAAATTATTACTGATCCTTTCTATCACAAAACAGGGCATGCATTTTTTTTTCATGTTCTCAAGTGGCATTTTACTGTTTTTTCCATGTAAATCCTATACATTTTTTGTTAAGTTTACTTTCGTATACTGCATGCTTTTTCTATAATCTACATATATTAGTATTTTAATTTATTTTCCCCCTAAATTCTCATTTATTCCTCTTATTGTCCATTTGATTGTTGTTTATATAAGACTGAGTATTGATTTCTGTATATTTATGTACCCAGGCAGCTTGCTGAATTCTGGTTCTAACAACTTTTCAGTTTATTCTCTTGGGTTTCCCAAGGTATACAGTATATAATACGTAATTCATAATAATTTCACCACCTCCTCTCCAACTTTTAAAACACCTATTATTTCTTTCTCCCACTAAATGTAGTGACTAGGACCTCCAGAACAATGTTAAATAGTAGCAGTAATTGTGGACATCCTCGTCTAGTCACACTTCATTGATGTTGTTGTTCAGTCGCTAAGTTGTGTCTGACTGTGATCATGTGGATTGCAACACGCCAGTCTTCCTTGTCCTTCATTATCTCCCAGAGTTTGTTCAAGCTCGTGTCCATTGTGTTGGTGATGCTATCCAACCATAACATCCTCTGTCAACCACTTCTCATCTTACTCTGTCCTCAGTCTTTCCCAGCATCAGGGTCTTTTCCAGTGATTCAGTTCTTCGCATCAGGTGGCCAAAGAACTGGAGCTTTAGCATCAGTCCTTTCAGTGAATATTCAAAATTGACTTCTTTTAGGATTGACTGGTTTGATCTCGTTGCAGTCCAAGGGATTCTAAAGTAGAGTCTTCTCCAGCACCACACTTTATTTCCCCATTAAACAGGAAGTCTCAGTGTTTGCAGGACACACATAGAATTAAGACTGTAGTTTTCTAGTCTTATTTAACAAGGGACTGTTTGCTTACTATTAAGAATAAATATAGAATTTTAATAAATGCTTTTCAGAATAAGAGAAAGTCATATTTTCTTTGGATCTATTAATATGTTGAAATATAATAATAGATCTCCTAATACTGAAACATCCTTGAATACCTAAAGCATGCACCATTTCTCCATATCCTGTTACTCTTAAAATGTGCTTCCAGCTTCTATCATGCAAGATTTTATTAGGATTTATGTATAGGGTTTTGGCATCATTGTTATTTGTAATTAGATTTGAAATAATATAAGTACATGCTGAGGTATCTATTTTTTAATGATTTGATAGAATGCCTCTGTGCAAAAGCTCAGAACTTCAATTTTTTGAGCTAGAAAGGACATCATTTTTTGAGATTTTTCTCAATTGTTTCCAGGATTTTTAGTCTCTTCAGTTTTTTCTAGTTCTTTTGGGGCCACTATTGGGTCACTGTTGATAATCTCTGTTTTCTAGAAAGGTGCCATTTCCCCTACATTTAAAAATTTTAGGATTGAAAAAAGCTATCTTTTATTACTCTTTTAATTTTTTTCATTTGTATTATTTACCTGACCTTGTTTCTTGTTTTGACTATTTACGCATTCTCGAGTTTTTTTTTTTTTTTTTATGGTTCAGCTGAATCCTATATTTTCTGATATGTATATATAAATCATATACATACTTATATCCATAGTCACATTTATTTATATAGTAGACAAATGATTTTACTGTTACTTTTCCAGATATTCAATAACTTTAGTTTTCTTTTTGATGCAAAAAAAAATGTAAGCAGAGTTATTTTTAACTTCTAGGTGTATGAGCTTTATTCACTTAAAAAAATTAAATATAGTTATGTTGTAATCTGAGAAGCAAGGGAATGAATGTCCTTAGGGTGACTTTTAGACTCTGAAGTGCAGAAGTTGGCAGACAACGTCTCAGCCCCTCCAGAGGCCCCAGCCTCTGTGGAGTTGATTCTGAGGTGTCCTGGACACAGTATCTCAGAAAGTTCCCAGCTGAATGGAGTTCAGATTTCCCATGGAAATAACTAACTTATTAATGCACTCACCTGGCTTTTCTTTTTTCTCTATTTCTTTCTCCTCTTTTCATCACTATCCTTCTGGAATAAGAGCTAACTGCAGCCAGTCCTGTCTTGGCGTCTGTGCTGGGAGAATCAAGGTAAGACACAAGGTATCTTATGAGAAACCATTGAAGAGTGATATGTGTGGTATTTTACTGTCACAGAAGGATAGAAGTCAACACTGTCTGGAAGGAGAAAGAAATGAGAAGTACTTTGATGCTTAGAATGACTGGAAGTGTTAGAAAGAGGAGAGAGAGACCATATTTAGTGGCTGAGTAGGAATATTCCAGACAGATAGAATAGCATAATCTGGACGGGATACCAGGAGTGTGTGATGTCACAGTCAATGAAGTTATCCACAGATTTGCATGGCTCAGTGGGTAAAGAATCTGCCTGCAATGCAGGTGACACAGGAGACGTGGTTTGACCCCTGGGTTGGGAAGATCCCCTGGAGGAGGAAATGACAACCCACTCTAGTACTGTTGCCTGCAAAATTCCATGGACAGAGGGTCCTGACAGGTTATAGTCCATGGGGCCACAAAGAGTATGACTTGACTGAATGACTAAGCATGACGCACACCTTGAGGGAGTACTGAATGCCAAGCCACGTTCTAAGAGCTAGGCTGCAGTGGAGAAGAGACCCCCAGATCTTTCCCCACAAGAGTCTGTGTTCTTCAGACATAGAGAACAAACATGTATATGGCTGCAGAGGTGGGGTAGGGAATGAAGGAGAGGGCGGGATATATGGATCGAGTAACATGGAAACATACATTACCATATGTAAAATACATAGCCAATGGGGATTTGCTGTATGACTCAAGGAACTCAAACGAGGGCTCGGTAACAACCTAGACCGGTGGGATGGGGAGGGAGGTGGGAGAGAGGAAGAAGGAAGAGACATGGGTAAACCTATGGCTGATTCATGTTGATATTTGGCAAAAACCAACACAATACTATAAAGAAATTATCTTTCAATTAAAAGTAAATAAATTGGGGAAAAAAAGAGTCTGTGTTCTCCTTGGCCACCTGCAGTGTGATTCTGTAGATGAGAGAGCTGTGGCAGGTGAGACATGGCAGGCATTTGAGAGACACGGGGGAAGTAGTAATTACAATGACTATGGAACTGGGTGCCTCTTGCTAAGTACAAGTGATTTGTTGGAAAAATTTAATGAAAGGTCAGGAGTGATTAATCATAGATTTAAGGCAAAATGTGAAAGTCAGAGGACTTCCTTGCCATTGTGTGAAAGAACTGTCATATCCTGCAGCTGGAAAGCAGTACAAATTCAAAGATCAGGCCTAGAATATAATTTAAAACATGGCAGAATTCCAGAGAAAGTGGTCTAGTTATTACCATCTGAACATCCTGTGTGTTGGTTGGGCTAAATTAACAAGGATGGGCAAGAGTACAGAGGTCTTGGTAAGAGTCATGTGTTCCAGATGAACGGGTAAACCCTACAAAGGATTCAGGTCCTCCTACATCAGTGACATTGTTAGGGGTACAGTGGGCTGGGAACACGGAGGATATTCCATGCAAATTATTGAGTCTTTGCAAAACTTTGATTACTAAGAAGGAAGCATGATTCCTGGTAGGACTTTCAGATTCTAGAGTAGCATGTCTAACACATCATGTGTTTCTGATCTATTTTCTAGATGACATGGGAGACTGCCAATGTGGAGTCAATGGCAGAAGAGGAAAGGACTCTGCAGCAGGTCTAGACTCTGATATAAACAGTCCTGCTGCTTGGCCCATCAAATCCTAAGGCATTAGAGGAGTCTTTGGGGCAAAAGATAGTATGTAATCTACATAGTGTGACAAAGTCACTATGTAGACTTTGGCAGACCCCTCCAGGGAGAGGCAAGTATAAAAAAAAGCTGCCTTCTTACCCTCGACTTGTGATATTTCTGAAGGACCACCTAAGCTTCAGAACATCTTTTAGGGTCAGCTGAGTCTCTGTTGAGACTGAATCCATTTAACCTCTCCCTTTGCCCATGCCTGTTTCCCTCATTCTTTGCAGTGGCTTTTAAGGTTTGTTCATGAACTGTTTGGCATTTCTTCCCTCAAAAGGTGGAGCTGAATTTCCCTTCTCTTGTGTGCGGACAAGACTCGGGACTCACAGATTCACAGAAGCCTTACATGGAGCATTATTCCCTGGATTAGCTCATGGGAAGATTGGTTCAGACTCAGGTACATCCCATCCCTCCCTCACTCTTACACTCTTTCAAGGAGGCCAGCTGCCATCTCCCAAGCACTGGGAAGGCAATGAGCTTCAGAGTGGATCCACCAATGGACAGCTTGATGAATCCTTGTGAAAGTCAAAACCACACATCTAAGGTTTCCTGAATCCCTAACCTACAGAAACTGTATGAGACAATGAATGTTCATTGCTTTAAGCTGCAGAGTTTGGGGTAATTTCCTACATAACAGATAGTGAATACACTCCCTTACAAATGTCCTTGAGAGAACTCTCCAGGGGACGTCTTGCCTGCAGATCTCTGCCTCAGAGTCTGTTTCCCGGGAAATCCATCCCAAGAGAAAAAGAAAAGGCATGTTGATATTACAGGGCTGGCTTTTTCAGAGGGATGCTGAATAATTTATTGCAGCTGAGTGTAGGGAAGCTGATTTATGGCAGTGAATGTGATGGGGAATGAGACAGGAGGTTTTCTAAACCAGGATCATAAAATACAACTTTTATTGTATAGGCAGTTGGGGGCGGGGGACTACTGAAGGTTTGGGGGCCAGAAGAACATTCTGGAAACAGAATGAATGGTGGAGAAAATGGAGAGATTAGCAGTAGGGAAGCAAATCTGCAGCTGGGTGTGATGTTTGAATAAGATATAAGGAAATAAACTACCCACTAACTCCGGATAGTGGGACCTATAAAGTCTACCTAACAAGGAGTTGTTAGGACTGAGTGAGTTGACAGTGGCGAAGGGCTGAGAACAGCTCCTGGCCTGTTGAATCTCTGTGCTTTGTGTTCGTTAGGTAAATGTGTGCTAGGCTGAGTCGTTCCTCTGTGGCCAGAGAATTTACCAGTCAATACTGGAACATCCAGAGTTCAAATAGGAGGGACGGGCAGACAGTGGCGTGATTCACGGTAAGGTCAGTGTTCTAGGAAACTCACTAATGGGAGAAAGCACATTGGGTTGATGGCAATCATTCCAAGTTCAAGGCCTTGCTGCCTCTCTCAAATTGGGTTTGTGCTCTTGATAATAAGGGCCACTGGAAAGAGAAGCAAAAATCCATCACTGTGACAGTAAAAATAAATCCAGATCTTATGTCTTGCTGACATCTGATCAGCCACTCTGAAGTCTCCTGAGGAAACTTCAAGATGGAAGCCTCATCACGGCTGGCCGTGGCCTTGACTCTGCTCTGCAAAGTGGATGCGTGGCTGGAGACTTCCAAAGCCTTCATGGCGGCACTGCACCTCCTCCACAAATAGGAGGGTAAACTGTGGATGATTTGACCTGGCGAGTTCCTCCTGCCTCATTGCATAGGTCACAATGGATTATTTTCCTGAAAGGCAATTTCCCATTTACTCGGGGCTTAAAAGGCTTCCTCTGATATTTCAGTTGCTGGCTCCAACTAATGGGCCTGGCTAGCCCAGAGCAGTCACTCAATAGCTATGTAATTAAGAAAGTGTTAGATGTCATGTAGAATAAAGAGGAGGAATTTTATGGCAAAAAAAAAAAAAAGAAGTAAGACGAACTGATGCCACCTAAAAACTCAGTCAGAAATAAGGCAGAGTCTGCCTAAACTAGGGTTTTAGGTACAAAGCCATCTAATGGAGGCGCTTTAATGTGGGGCTTTTTTTGAAGATGACAAGTGAATTTCTGGAGAGCCATGAAGCCCACATTCTTGAGAGGAAATGACATACAATTTTCTCAGCTGGGATTGCATCCTCGAAAGAGAACCTGTGCCAGGGCTTATGCAGGGAGTCTGTCTGGAAGAGTGAGTCCAAGGTCGGGGTGGGGCTCTGGGAAGAGTCCAGGTACAAGCACAGATGCTATCAAAGTGTGATTTTTTTCTTTTTTTTTTTTACAAGTCAACTGCAGGTTTCCATTTTTGTGGATAAGCCATAATTCACTTATCCATTTTCTCATTGTATAGTATTTATGTTGATCTCATTCTTTTTTCTGTTAAAAACAGCATTTTGAAATGTCCCTGTGCATTACCTTTGCAAACATAGCTGATTTCCCCAGGATAAGTTGTAAAACTGAAATGGCTAAGTCAAAGATTTTGATGCAGATTATCACATATTCCTACAGAAAGTTATACTAATTTAGATGCTTTTGAGTAGTGTATGAGAATGTATATTGCTTCCTAAGTGGCATATTACTATTCTTTTCCATTTTTCCTAGATAGAAAATGATATCTCAGTTGCTTATTTTTGATGTGAACATTTTAACCTGGAACAGAATATTTAAAGATGTACTTATTGGACATCAGAATTTTTTCTTCTATAGATTTCCCATTCAAATCTTTTGTTCTTTTTTAGTGAGTGTGCCAAAATATTTTTCATATTTATTTGAACAAATTCTTTATATAATGAGTTTAAAGAAAATTTGAAAAGATCAATAACCATTTAAAAATTTTTACCTTTTAATTTTAGCTTTGAAATGAATAAAAATTGAATTTCTTAACTTACCAAATCTAGAGGATTTTTTTCTTTTTGATATCTTGCCTTACTTATAGACTGAAAAAAGCAGCTCTTTTGCCTGGATGAAAGAAATATTTTCCTTTAGAGTCATTTATGATTTATTTAATTTTGTATTAACTTATATCACATCCAGGATATACAGTTAAAGCATCTGCCTGCAATGTGAGAGATCTGGGTTTGATCCCTGGGTCGGGAAGATCCCTTGGAGAAGGAAATGGCAACCCACTCCAGTATTCTTGTCTAGAGAATCCCATGGACAGAGGAGCTTGGTGGGCTACAGTCCACGGGTCGCAAAGAGTCGGACACGACTGAGTGACTTCACTTTCTAAGGTGTGACACAAAGATCTAACTTAATTTTCTCTTTCAAACAGTCAACTTCTAAATACCAGTTGTGAATCATCTATTTGTTTCTGTTTTGCTGTTGCTTCCTTTAATCTGCCTGCAATGTGAGAGATCTGGGTTTGATCCCTGGGTCGGGAAGATCCCTTGGAGAAGGAAATGGCAACCCACTCCAGTATTCTTGTCTAGAGAATCCCATGGACAGAGGAGCTTGGTGGGCTACAGTCCACGGGTCGCAAAGAGTCGGACACGACTGAGTGACTTCACTTTCTAAGGTGTGACACAAAGATCTAACTTAATTTTCTCTTTCAAACAGTCAACTTCTAAATACCAGTTGTGAATCATCTATTTGTTTCTGTTTTGCTGTTGCTTCCTTTATTGTATTGTAAGTTCTTAAAAATTCTAGGCTCTTTCTCAGGGCTTCAGCTATGCTACCAGGTCTCGTGTTGATACCCCAACTTCTTAATTACTGAAAAGCTACAATGCCAAGTAGGTTTTTATCATATGATTTTAAACCATACAACTCTTTCTTACAGCTCAGAGAACCACACCCCAGGTATGCTGCCAAGTTAACTAGGTGGCCCTTGAGAAGCCGCAGAAACTCCCCAGCCCCCAGTTTTCTCATTTGTTAAATAGATAGTCAATCCTAAATATTCATTGGAAGGACTGATGCTGAAACTGAAACTCCAATACTTTGGCCACCTGATGTGAAGAGCTGACTCACTGGAAAAGACCCTGATGCTGGGAAAGTTTGAAGACAAGAGGAGAAGGGGACAGCAGAGGATAAGTTGGTTAGATAGCATCACTGGCTCAATGAACGTAAATCTGAGCAAACTAGGGCTCAGATGGTAAACCATCGGCTTGCAATTCAGGATACCTGGGTTTCATCCCTGGGTCGAGAAGATCCCCCAGAGAATGGGATGGCAACCCACTCCAGTATCTTGCCTGGAGAATTCCATGGACAGAGGAATCTTGTGGGCTATAGTCCATAGGGTCACAAAGAGTTGGACACAACTGAGCAACTGAACAGATAGACATAATCATATTAACCTCCCGGTTGTTGGACTTAATTCCTCCAGAGAAACAAGCAATAGAATGTGTAAACATACACACACCACAGAGACAAACAGAAAGAAACAGACTGAGTGACAGAGAAACAGAGGCAGAGAGAGAAAGAAAGATAGAGACAGACAAAGAGACAGAGAGAGACTGAAAGACTTTTTGCAAAAATTGATTCATATGGTTGTGGAGCAGGGAAATTTTGATGCTGCAGTATGAATCTGAAGACATTCCAGAGGTGCAATGCCTTCTTCCTCAGGGGACCTCATTCTCTTCTATTAAGGCTTTCCCCTGATGGGATGGATACTTTGGCCACCTGATGCAAAGAACTGACTCACTGGATAAAACCCTGATGCTGGGAAAGACTGAAGGCAAGAGAGGAAGGGGACAACAGAGGACAAGATGGTTGGATGGCATCAATGAATCGATGGACATGAGTTTGAGCAAGTATGAAGACATTCCAGAGGTGCAATGCCTTCTTCCTCAGGGGACCTCATTCTCTTCTATTAAGGCTTTCCCCTGATGGGATGGATACTTTGGCCACCTGATGCAAAGAACTGACTCACTGGATAAAACCCTGATGCTGGGAAAGACTGAAGGCAAGAGAGGAAGGGGACAACAGAGGACAAGATGGTTGGATGGCATCAATGAATCGATGGACATGAGTTTGAGCAAGTTCCAGGAGCTGGTGATGGACAGGGAAGCCTGGCATGCTGCAGTCCATGGGATTGCAAAGAGTCAGACATGACTGAGTGACTGAACTGAACTGAACTGATTGGATGAGGTCCCTCCACACTGTGGAGGGGAGCCTGCTTTACTCAGAGCCCATCGATTTAAATCTTATCATGGCTTAAAGTGTCTTTGCAAGTAATATCTAGACTGGTGTTTGACCCCAAATGGGATACCACGGACTAGCATCACAATTCTATAACCTTGAAGGTACTTTTACTTCTAAAGTTCAGAGGTGCCATGAATCTGAGTAAGCGCTTCTTGTGGGTTACATACATTCATTGTCACAGATTCTTTACTCCATTTGGACTCCCTGTCCCAGAACCTTCTCACTGTAGTTCCTTCTTTAGCCTACACTGGGTGGATGAGCTGGTTTTACCCTACAAATGTGGTATCCCACGTTAAGTCGAGTTCTAGGTCTCTCTCTCTCATCAGCGTTGTGTCCTCAAAGATGTCTAGCTTTCGTGTGTGCAGGACTGGAGTTGCTTTGCCAGAAGACACCCCTTTCTTAACATTCTCAGAGAAAACTCAGATATTAGGAATGGCCTCTTTCTGAGCATAAATTTGGTATCTAAATTTGGACTTGTCAAGGGGCATTGCCTTTGCAGGATATCACGCTGTCTTCCTGACAGTTCGGAATGCTTGAGCGTGGAGCAAGAAGAGGCAAGCTGCCGTCTTGCCTTGTATAGCATGACTTTTCCAGAGTGAACTTAGTCCTGCATCTGAAGGCTCTCTCCCTGAGACATCCCCTAACCCCTAATATCTCACCCTTTCCCTTTCTCAATTGAATTGACTTTTATGAAGTCCTGTTATCCACAGCTTCCTATATCCAATTTAGGACAGACATAGCAGTCATGCGGGAGACTGGGCAACTCAGATGGTAAAGAAACTGACTGCAGTGTAGGAGACATACAGACACAAGTTTGAGCCCTTGGTTGAGAAGATCCCCTGGAGAAGGGCATGGCAACCCGCTCTGGTATTCTTGCCTGGAGAATCCTATGAACAAGGAGCCTGGAGGGTCCACAAGGTGTCAGACATGACTGAAGCGACATAGCATGCATGCATAGCCAGTTAACAACATTGTGATGATTTCAGGTAAAGAGCGAAGGAACTCAGCCAGACATGTACATGTATCTATTCTCCTCATCCACTTTGCACAAAAGCTTTATACTTCATCCACTTTGCACTAAAGTCATGTTGTCTGTAACATAACCTACTAACTCTGCTTTCAATGTCTGGCTAAACAAAATTAGAGTAACACGTACTTCAGAACCTCAGTGAAAACAAACATGATGTATTGGTCACATCACTTTTTGATGTTTACTCTCAAGCATTACCAGATCTAATCATGAGACATTCACACTAACCCTTGTTTTAACATGTGACTTTTAAAGAAGATCATTTTATCTTTTTTCCTTGAGCTCTGGATCTCATAAGACTTTAGTCAAACTCATAAAAATTCTGACCTGATCACAGAGAAATGATCAGGCTCCAAGAGAGGGGACTTGAGAGGGATCCAAGGAGCTGCATGAAATGTAAGTGCCTCTCTGTGTTGGTTCTGATTGTACTGCTGCTGTTCAGTGTTCCAGAAGGGAAATTCTTCTCGATTAAAAGGGGGAAAATTACATTTTTTTTAAAAACCAGAGCTTGTTCAACATAGTTTATTTTGACAAGGACATATTTGAGTAATTCTGGGTTATGGAGTGAAAGTGACAAGTTTTATTTATTAGCCTCAATTGGCAGGAAGATACACCACAGTGAATACAGCTCTGTATTCACTCAGGGCAGCCAAGGGAGAGACTACACCTTCTAAGCATATTCTCAGGGCTTTAATTGTACCGTGAAACCACAGACATGACAGATGTAGAAATAAGGAAAGAAACAGATATATATGTATATATAGATAGATATGTATGTGTATATATATATATATATATATATATGTCAGTCTCCCAACTCAGCTGGTAATAAATAAATGTGATTTATTTGCATGATTCAAGTTAATATTTCAAACCTGTTTCTGCCAGAGTGACTTGGCACTAGCATGACTTTTCCAGGAAGAATTTATTTTAAGAGGTGAGAAGAAAAAGAGAAATGGGAACAACAGTAAGAAAAGAGAGGCGGGAGGTGGTCTTCAGGGCTCAGAGACTCCAGCCCTGTCCTTAGGGAGAATAATTCTCTGATCTACTGTCCCTATTACATGTCCCTTTCACCCCACTTCCCCACATCTTTCTTTCTAGCTTTGTTCGTTCCTCTCTTTATAAAAGGGAACACCTTTTTGCCTATTTCTTGAGATGCCTGTAGAACGTCTAGGGTTACAATGTTTTCCAGTCTGCAACAGCCTCCCCTCCTCTGATGACAATAGCTGACCCCTACACTTTCCAATAATTCAAAGTTTGTTTTCTATGGGACAGCAAGTATTTTGATACCCATTCCATATAGAAAGGAAAGTTGAGGTTGGCGGGGGTTGATGTATGCCCCAGATCTGGTTGTCTGAAGCTTAATGAAGGTTGTTGAAGACTGGCACAGGCTGAGTTCAAACCCGGGTCCTCTCCAGACGTCACTTCTGGGCCTTTGTGTACTGCCACGTGGTTCTTTCTCAGTGTTCTTGCAGGTGACTTTGCTTGTATAAACTGAGAAGACTGAAATAGAGTCCAGTTCTGAAATGATGCAGGCACAATACAAAGAAGGCCTGATGCCCAGGACAGACCCCAGAAGTGCTGTGTCAGATGAGAAGACCAGGCCCTCTAATACCTGAGAGCCCTTCAGAAAGTGAGCTGTCTGCTCAGAAAACGTTCCCATCGAAAAATAAACCTAGGAAGAGAGTGATAGGCTCAAAAGGGAGGGGAATTTGCCCATCCAGCCAAAAATCTAAAAACAAAAATCTGTGTGTCAGGTTTTCATATTAAGAGAATACATCACATGAAATCTTTGGGTGTATCTTGGCTTGTTCCTATCACTGAGATCTGCTTTTGACTCACTCTGGTTGCCTGAAATTTCTTTTGTCTGCTCTGTCAGAGTGAATTGCTTCTAAGGAAAACCCAGGGAAAGTTTACAGAGAATCTCTGAGTTATGGGAAGGAGATTCAGTGTGGTCCCAAGCCAGCAGCATCAGTATCCCTTGGGAACTTGTGAGTAATGCAGATCCCCAGGCCCCATCTTGGTCTCTTGAACCAGAAATGCTTGGGTGTAGGCACAGACTTCTGTGTTTGGAAAAGCCCACTGAGGGATTCACATGACCCTCAAGGGTATCCTGGCTTAAGGATGGGTTTTCAGGTCAGGTCTGCCCTGGGCAACAATCCTGAGGATGAATGGGACTTTCCCATCCTAGATTCCTCCCTTCTTAGGCAACAGTGTTCTGCCAAGTTACTCAGCCCCACCCCCTCTCAATCATGCTCCCTTCCCAGGTGTCATTTGAGTGGTCTTTTTTTTTCTCTCCCTAGGAGTTCCTGTATTCAAAAAAGAAAAGGAATCAAAATGTATTGAGCATCCATGAATGTGACAGGCACTTGCGCTTGGCACCTTTGATGAGTTATTTATGTGATATTCACAAAAGCCCAAAGGGTAGAAAAACATGTCCCATATTTCATACAGAAGGATATTTGAATGTTGTTAGAGGAATCCTTAATGACCTAAAACATTTCATGACTTGGAAGGATTTCTATTGGTGGAATCTCATGCACTTTATGGGAGTGGGAGAGATATTTTTGTCAAGGAGGAATGCCATGCACTGAAAGGATGGTACTTTTTACTGTAACTGTGATCGTCTTGTCATGCCCCTTACCAGGGTGCACACAGACCCCCAGGAGCAGGGCTTCCTCTGTCCCAACTCTTGCTATATCTTCTGGTCTCAGTATCCTTTTTGCACATGATTTCAGATTAAAAAAAAAAAGAAAATTCCACCAAAACACGGCTGACGGCTAAGCATGCATGTCCCCCTGAACCTTTCTTTTGCAGTTTTAGTAGTCCTTGTTTTCTCATTTAAGAGTAATGCTGCCTCAATGAAATATTACTTGGTAATAAAAAGAACAACATTTTGCCATTTGCAGCAACCTGGATGGACTTGGAGGACACTAGGCTAAGTGAAATGTCAAGCAGAGAAAGACAAATACTGTATGATCTCATTTACATGTGGAATCTAAAACATGCAGCTAGGTAGTGAATGAAACAAAAAAGAAACAAACCCACAGATATAGAGAACAAATTTAGTGATTACCAGTGGGAAGAGGGAAGTGGGGCAACATAGAGGTAGGGAAGGAAGAGGTATAAATGCTTAAGTATAATATAAGCTATAAGGATACAGTGTACAGCACAGGAAATAGAGTCAATATTTTATAACAACTATAAATGGAGTATAACCTTTAAAAGTTGTGAATCACAATGTTGTACACCTATAACTTACATAAGATTGTACAGCAACAATACTTCAATTTAAAAAATGGAATAAAGCTGCCTGCTAGGTGTGTGCTGGGTGGAACAGCTGAGAAGAGGGAACCCAGGCTGCCAATCTGGGTTCTTTCCTTCCTTTAAAAGTCTCCCTAAATCCACTAGTGTCTATACCGGGGAGCTTGAGGCTGTCTGTAGAGCAGGCAAAATGGCTCGCAGGCTAAGGTCTTGGGCTCTGGTCAGATCCTGATGAATCAATGGTCAAGGCTGTGACTTCCAAGGACCCACTTGACCATCTGTCTCCAGCTTCTTCACCTGGAGAATGTGGTATTGATGCTTCCCTCATGGCACCATTGTCAGGATTAAATGAGACAATATATACAAAATACTGAAGCACAGCCTGATTGGCAGAAAGCACTAAAAATCATAATCATCACTATTACTATTCAAGGATAAAAGTGAATAAATATGTGGATCTATATGTTCAGTGAAGATAAAACTCAAAAACGTGTGTGTGTGTGTGTTAGAAAGCACAACAGCATGTTCATGTTCACATTCAGGTAATGTACATGGCATCTTCCAGATAGTGGTTACCTCTGGTGGTGACCATGGTGGTGTGTAGGGGTGTAAGTGTGTGTGTGTGTGTGTGTGTGTGTGTACACGCGCATGTGTGTACATGCACATAGGCAGAACAGAGGTGGTCTGCATGCTTGGAATGTTTCATAATTAAAAACTTTGCAGGATGCATTTAAAAAACTTCCATCTGATAATGAGAAGGCTGTCTTGCTCATTTGTATTCTCCTTGGCCATTCAAACTTTCCTTTTGATATGCAAGAGAAGCTGCAGTGTGATACCCATCTGATATGTAAATTATTAATGAGGCTTTTGGTCCTGGGATCCTTCCAGACCAGGATTCTTTGGCTGGAATGTGGGGGCAGGAGGGAAGGCCAGGAGACTGGTTTTATGAATTTACAACATACCGCCTTCCATGATCTGGGGAAAGAAAGATTTACAGCGAAACACCACAGACAGCTTGCTTAATCTCTCTCAGAACATTCCCTTCACTATAAAATAGGAATAATAAATCGTATTTTACGAGCTTGCTGTGAGAAGTAAATAAACACAGAACATGGCACTTGGTAAGCATATCAAATACCCAGCATTCTGACATCCAATTTATTTTTAAAGCTTCCATGTGACAGACTTTGGAGACAGGAAAAAATACCCATCTTTTGCCAGGCTGAAAGATGTTTTCTGTAGGGGTTAGAGCAACCAGCAGAATCTCCCCTCCACCACCCACCCCAAATCAATGGGTGCATTTGAGACACCATAAAAGAAACATACAAGTAAGATCTTTCTGGGTGTTTATGAAACCCTCTTGTCTTCCCCTACCTTGTGATGTGTGAGCACTTCAAGCATCCAGTGAAGGCGGGTGGAATGGGGGCGGGAGGGAAGACAAACCCAAGGCAGCGGCCACAGGTGGCTTTGAGAAAGGGTGAGAGGCAGAGTAAAGCCAAGAGAAGGAGGATTTCAAGGGAGAGAGGGTGGCAGGTGCAGGTGACGGAGGGAGGAGCTGAAGGACCAAGGCTCAAGTAGAACAGGTGAAGGCTGAGAGATGCTATCCAAGGTCAGGGATTATATGTCTGAACTACGGGCAAGGAGAGGGGAAATGTGACCTCCAGTGGAGGATCAGATCCAGGAGTGCTCTGAGCCTCTAAACCAGCTTGTGACTTCAAGCTGGACAGCACAAAGGTGCTCTTCCTGTACGAATCTGTAGTCAATCTATCCACCAAGGAACTAAGGTAGCAAGAACAGCAGATAGCCATAAATGAGTCTTCAGTAAGGGAATGATGTGTTCTACACAGCCGGGAAAATTAAATCTCATCATGTTGCTAGTTCTGCTAATGATTCCAATCTCCATTTTGTGACTCTTGTACTCCATGGATGTGAATGTTTAAAAAAATCGCCAAGCTATGTGGTGTCATTTTGACTCAGACATCACCATTTCAAAAAGCATTTTTGTCACTGATGCCTTTAGCCACATTAGATGACAAAGGAAAAATGTGCGGACTCCATTAGGAGGCAACTCAGTCTGGTGAGAAGAGTGGATCTGAGGTCGGACATACCCTGGCTTGCTTCCCAGGTGGTACAGTGGTAAAGAATCCACGTCCCAATACAGGAGATGCTGGTTCAATTCCTCAGTCAGGAAGATCCTCTCCAGCATCCTTGCCTGGAGAATTCCATGGACAGAGGAGCCTGATGGGCTACTATGGTCCAGGGGGTCGCAAAGAATCGAGCACAACTGAGTATGCTTGCACACAAGCATGCCCAGACTCATCCACTCTTTCATTCAACAAATATTTGTGGAACATGTCCTATGCGCTGGGCTTGTAGTACTTACTTTCTAGTAGAGGGTGATAACTGGAGAAGGCAATGGCAACCCACTCCAGTATTCTTGCCTGGAAAATCCCATGGACAGAGGAGCCTGGTAGGCTGCAGTCCATGGGGTCACGAAGAGTCGGACACAACTGAGCAACTTCACTTTCTCTTTTCACCTTCATGCATTGGAGAAGGAAATGGCAACCCACTCCAGTGTTCTTGCCTGGAGAATCCCAGGGACGGGGGAGCCTGGTGGGCTGCCATCTATGCGGTCACACAGAATCAGACACAACTGAAGGGACTTAGCAACAGCAGCAGCAGAGGGTGATAAAAATGCCAGTAAGAAATGAAAGATGATGATTTAAGGTGTGGTAGAGAAAGTGAAGGAAGTAAAGGGAGGTGACATCAAAATGTCCAGGAAGAGTAGGGGCTTTATAGAGAGGGGACCATAGGCTGCCGCCTGAATACAAAGCAGCCAACCCAGTGTTAGTCGAGCAGTTGTGTCCAACTCTTTGTGACTCTGTGGACTGTAGCCCACCAGGCTCCTCTGTCCATGAAATTCTCCAGGCAAGAATGCTGGAGTGGGTTGTATTCCCTTCTCGAGGGCATCTTCCCAACCCAAGGGTTGAACCTGGATCTCCTGCGTTACAGGCAGATTATTTACTACTGAGCCACCAGGGAAGCTGGGGATGGGCATTTCATGCAGATCATGTAATGAGCTCACTCTGTATTGCTCTATAGGAAGTCATTCAATTTTAGTGTGCCATTCATATTTCTAAGCATCTTGCCCAATTTTCATAAAATTTAAATGGTTTGAAGTGGACTCTATTGAGTTTTCTAGGTGGATGAATATATAATTGAAAGTATTAATTACTTGTCTCTCCTCCCCCTTTTAACAACTGATTAGCTTGAAACCCCAGAACAGTTTTGCATAGTAGTAGTGACAGCTGGCATCTTTTCTTTGTTCCTGCTTCAGTGGAATTGCTTATGATGTTTCCACATTTAGTGTGGTGTCTGTTGAAATGGTCTAGTAAAAGTAATTGAGGTTTTTTGCATTGTTGAAATTTGCCATTTGGTATTGGAACACATTCTTGAATAAAGGTGGTTATGTTAGACATCATTTTAATGCTCATTTCTTGCTTTATTTATTTATTATTTTTGCTAATGACATTACTAGCTATATATTTTGTATATATTTCAGACTATGGAAATGATGTTAGACAAAATGAAAATTCAAGAGATTTTCATATTTGAGTACGAAATGGCTTGTAAAGCAGCAGAGACAGCTTGCAACAGCCACCACACATTTGGCCCAGAAACTGCTAATGAATGTACAGTGCAGTGGTGGTTCAAGGAGTTTTGCAGAGGAGACAGGAACATTGAAGATGAGGAGCACAGTGGCCAGCCATCAGAAGTTGATAATGACCAAATGAGATCCATCACTGAAGCTGATCCTCTTACAACTAAACAAGAATTTGCCCAGAGCTCAGCATCCACCATTCTATGGTTGTTTGGCAGTTACGCAAATCAGAGAGGTAAAAA
>SJYC01008721.1:0-18181 GCA_006408675.1 Madoqua kirkii
CAGAAAATGAAACTAGCATTTTCTCCCTGCAGGATTAAATAAAGGATGATACCTGACTAATTCAGTGTCAAAACTAAGGAATCATTTGTACCCAGTAGATTATTTTTTTCTACTGTGTCATCAAACAACCATGATTCATTCAAAGCACTGCTTGTTTTACTTGTTCTTCTTTTAGATTGCATAATTAATAAATGTTTAGTAAAAAAAAAAAAACCCACAAGCAATACAAGTAAAAAGAGAAAGTTGTTTCTCCCCTGCCAATCTCATTCTTCAAGAAAACAGCCTTTAATAACTAAATATGTACACTTACTTTCTATATTTATAAATGGGCATACCCATGTACAAGTGTGTATGGATATACAAGAAAAATGGGATTATTCTTTACACATAGTTCTGAAACTTGCTTATTTCACCTAAAATAACCTTCTGGGACTTCCCTGGTGGTCCAGGGGCTTAGATCCATATTCCCAATGCAGGGAGCATGGTTTCGATCCCCTCTGAGAACTAGATCCCTCTTGCCACAATTTTTAAAAAGATCCCTCTCAAAGCCAAACAAATAATAAAAATATATTTTAAAAAATATCTGTGTTCTCTCTCTCTAGGTGTGTATTAGAGGGAAACTTCTATTTTTTTTTTCTTTCAACAACTGTGTTCTGTGAGAGTCCATTGTGTGGCTGCCCTTCCATTTGTTTAATATTCTCCTACTGTCTGGTATTTAGGTTGTTTCCTACTCAACAGATATTAACTGGAAACTTGCTATTCTCTAGAGATGCTGTGGAGGAGTATAAGATATATAAGGAGCTACTTCTTCTCTTGCGGAGTCTGAGACTGAATATGTGAGTTGGAGAGATTGTGTGGCCTTCACATTTCAGCAGGAGAGACTAAAGATTCCAATGTTACAAAATCTAATAGCAAACTGAACAAAAGTAGTCTCTCCAGAGAAAGACGATGTACAAGAGCATTTTATTGGTAGAAAATCTAACATAATAATACAGAATGGTTAAAGGGCAATTATTCACAGAATAAAGGCTTTTTCTTACAAAACATTTGATTTGTGAAGTTCCCTTCTAGTACTTAACTCTTGATTTTTGTACTGACAGCTATTTGATGCAGTTGAAGGGGAGCTGCCAAGTAAACAGAAGCTGAACATTAGGGGGTCCATGAAGGCTGGAATTCTAGCTCCATTTCTTGAACTGTTTAAGTGAAGAACTACAATTCAATATGTTAAAAGGGCTTTTCAAAACCTAGGTAGGTCAGGGAATTTTAGTTCCTCTTCAGATCACCCCAGGTTCATCTCCAAGACCCTTGGCCTTTTTTTTTTCTCTCCAGCTTTCACTTGGAGACCAATTTCATATAGGTTCTCATAATTGTCATGGCCTCACACAATACTTATTATGCAAGAATTACCTGACAGTAGCTTGTCTCAAGTCCATGGCTTGAGCCTCTTGTCTACAACCTAGGGTTTCCCTGTTGCCATTGAGACTCAAGATACATCAGGACCTGCTTGAAATTCATAGGGGCACACACCAAAGTGCAGGGTAATTAATACCCCAGGGGATGAACCTTTGATCTGTGGGAATTGAGAGATTTGGTGGATAAATTTTCTTCCCTCTTGCTTCACACCTCACCTCCTCTGTATAGACTGTCTTAAGATGCAAGATCCCTCATGGCCTCTCAGAAGAAGGGCCCTTGAGGTGATGCAATTAGTTGATCTTAACATGAAGCATTAGCCATCTCTGGGGTGCAGCCCTCACACTGGGTCTTCCTTGATCTATTCCTTGCCCTCACTTCTGCTTTACTGGGATTATACTCCCTGATAGAAGAATTGCAGAAAAGCTATTGACTCAACCTCTGTTTTCTGGAGAATGTATGCAAAGACAACAGTCTCAACAGGTGAGGTACAGGTGGATACATTGCACTGTATGTGTTCATTACCTGATTTATAGCTACACATTACTGAGCACCTAAGTACCCCAAGGTTTGTCGAAGTGCTTTATATGCCATTGAATAACCACCTTATGAAGAGGCTATCGCTATTAACAGCAGTTTTTATTCCGCTGTTATTTATTCAGGTTTGGAGAGTACCTTGCTCAAGGATGCATCAGGTCACTTTCCAACTTCTCAATTATTGCATTTGGTGGAGGACTGGGGAGCAAGATGGTGCCCTTCTCTACATGGTAACGCAAGCCTTGTTTGACCTCAAGTTTCATATATGAGACTTTAAGGTCTCATATAGATGTATCAAGTGTGTAAAAACATGGTCAGGGAACAAGAAAGACAGATTTTGGACTCAAAGTTTAATGTGTAAGACAAGGCAACAGGAGTGCCAACTCGGGAGGCACTGATCTGCATCTAGTCAGAAAGGCTGGGCTCAGCCAGCATGGAAGGCTGTTGTTCACGGCGTGACTCAGCTGCGGCTTCGGCTTTCACACCTCGGGGATCAGTAAGGTTGGCAAGAGTTCTCTGCTGAAATCATCCCTGACTTCTCAGAGTGGCTCATGGGAAACAGGATGGAATGCTCTGTCATCAGGCTGTCTGATTCCTGCCTTTCCTCCTGCCTCATGGCACCCTCTGCTCCAGGACCGTTTCCTTCACTTGGGTTCAATACACCCAAGTTTTTTGCAGGAAAGTCTCCCCTATCTGACTGACCAGCAGCCTTCTAGACCTGACTTCCAGCCAGGGCCACCACACTGTCCAGCACTCATTTTCTCAATCTCAGGGCTCCCTCCTTAGTCCATTGTACATGGCAGCTGTCCTAAGCGCTCACTTCTCTTTTGCCTTCTCTCAAATGGTTGTCCCCTGCCACCTCCACACTCTCAAGAGAAGGAAGGTAAGAGCTCTTTACCACATTCCCCACTGGATGAGGGCTCCACTCGTCCAGCCCTCCCCCTGTCCTCCCCCATTTTGTCAGCTCAGTCGTCAGTTCTCACTTTGGTGCTCCATGCCCTGGTGGGATTCAAGAAGAGACCCCAGACCTCCGTGCTCTGCTCCTAGGTCTGAGGCTAGGTGTGGAGTGACAGCTTTCCCTCCCCTCTTTCCATATGATACCAAATAGAGAAGGAAAAACATCACAGGGCTTTTGTTGTAATCCTTTAAATATGCTTAGCTAGCTTTCTGTGCATGTGTGAGTCTTACTTATAGGTCCAATGGTTAAGAGTTCGCCTTTCAACACATGGAGTGTGGGTTTGATCTTCAGTTGAGAAGCTGAGATTCCCCCATGCCTCATGACCAAAAAACCAGAACATGAATAACAGAAGCAATAATGTAACAAATTCAAAAAAGACTTTAAAAACTGGTCCACATTTAAAAAAAGAAAAAAACTTTATTAAAAAAAAAAGCCATTGTTGACAGAGGTTGCTTATGTATTTGGATTCCTGTGGAAGAGATGGACACTGAGGTTAGGTCACTTCAACCTTTGTTGTACCTGGGGAGGTAGAGAATCAGAAGTAGGAGAGATAAGCACCTGGTTTTATTTTAATTGACTGTAAAAGTTGTATAAAATATTGCAAAAGTCATGATCTCTTGAATCACAGCAGAGTACTCTTCCCAATATATTCATTCCTGACCTCATCACACCAGCAGCCCTAATGGTAGCACTCATATTGTGCTTTGAGCTGGTGGAAATAAATTTAAATTAAGTTTGGTCATGAGCATGTGTCCATGACGCTGCTCCTGGATTAGTAAAATAAAATTCAGGTCAGAGAAAGCAAAAGCCCTTTTCACAGAGCTACTTTTTTTTTTTTTTAATCAAGTTCAATTAAAGAAACAACTTTCTCTTCTTGGTAAGTATTTTTCATTTTTTTTCCAACCTCTCAGGTCTATTCCCACCAATACTTCTAATATATAATCAAACACAAGAAAATATAAACAGTAAACTTTCACTAATGGCTTTAAAAAGAAGAAATTGGTTTAAAGAAATTTGCACTGAATTTGGCAAAAAATGGAGTATTTTTCAGTGTGCTGGAGAGCACTATTTCATTCATGGTCTGCATCACATCTGAAACCAGGTGTGTGTTGATGGACACTTGGGTTGTTTCTATGTCTTGGCTGTTGTAAATAGTACTGCTATGAATGCTGAGTGCATAAATCTTTTCAAATTAGAGTTTTTACCTCTTCAGGATGTATGCCAGGAGTGGGATTGTCGGATCAAATGGTGCTTGTATGTTTAGCTTTTTAAGGAAGCTTCATACTGTTCTCCACAGTAGCTATACCAATTTGCATTCCCACCAACAGTACAAGAATGTTCCTGCAGCCCCTCTAATATTAATTATTTGCAGACTTTTTGATGACAGCTATTCTGACCAGTGTGAGTTGATCCTTCATTGTAGTTTTGATTTGCATTTCTCTAATCATTAGCAGTGCCAAGCATCTTTTTATGTGACTATTGGTAATCTGTGTCTTTGGAGAAATGTCTTTTAAGGTCTTCTGCCCATTTTTGATTGAGTTTTGTTTACTTTGATATTGAGTTGTATGAGTGGTTTGTATATTTTGAATAATGATCTCTTGTCAGTTGCCTGTTTGCAAAAATTTTCCCCCATTCTGTAGGTTGTCTTTTTGTTTTGCTTATGGTTTCATTCCTTGTGCAATATCTTTTAAGTTTGATTAAATCCCATTTGTTTAGTTTTGCTTTTCTTTCTTGTGCCTTGGGAGACTGATCTAAGAAAATATTGCTACAATTTATGTCCAAGAATGTTTTGCCTATGCTCTCTTCTAGGAATTTTTTGTGGTTTTATGTCTCATATTTAGGTCTTTAAACCATTTTGAGTTTATTTTTGTATATGGCATGAGAGAGTGTTCTAATTTCATTGATTTACATGGAGCTGTCCAGCTTTCCAAACACCCGTGTTGAAGAGACTGTCTTTTCTCCATTGTATATTCTTGATTTTTTTGTTGTAGATTAATTGACCATACATGTATGGGTTTATTTCTGGGCTCTCTGTTCTGTTCCATTGATCTACTTGTCTGTTTTTGTGCAAGTACCATGCCCTTTTGACTATGGTAGCTTTGTGGTAATTGTCTGAAATCTGAAAGGGTTATGCCTCCAGCTTTGTTCTTTCCCCCTCAGGATTGCTTTGGCAATTCTGAGTCTTTGGTGATTTCATCTAAATTTTAGTATTATTTGTCCTTGTCCTGTGACAAATGCCACAGGTATTTTGGAAGAGATTACATTAAATCTGTAGCTTACTTTGGGTAGTATGGCCATTTATGCTGGTTTCTGCCATACATGAACATAAGTCAGCCATAGATATATACATGTCTACTCCCTCCCAAACCTTCCTCCCACCTCCCACCCCATCCTGCCCCCTCTAGGTTATCACAGAGTACAAGGCTGAGCTCCCTGCACTATACAGCAACTTCTTACTAGCTATCTCTTTTGCACATAGTAATGTATACATTTCAAGGCTACTCAATTTGTCCCATCCTCTCCTTCCCCCACTGTGTCCATAAATCTGTTCTCTATATTTGAGTCTCTATTCTTGCCCTGCAAATAGGTTCATAAGTACCAATTTTTTTAGATTCCATGTACATGCATTAAAAATATCATATATTAATACATACATATGGAATCTTTTGAAAGATACTGATCAGTCATTTCATGGAGTAGCCATTGACTTGAATTTTTCCAATGTTTCTCTTAGAATTAGTTCAGTGATGCATTTGTCATGGACTGAATGTTTGTGTCCCCAAGTTTTATGTTGAAATCTTAGTCACCGGTGGGGTGATACTTTGTGTGTGCTTTGCCCTGTCAGTTTTGCATGTTGAAGAAACGTGGCATCGATCATTCTTATTTCTGGTGAGGCTTACTCTCATCACTTGATAGTAGTGTCTACAGAGTTTTTTCATTGTAGTTCCTCCTGTTTCCTCTTCTGTAAAATGTTGTAAGGAAATTCTTTGAGACTATGGAAATATTCCTGTCCCTCTTCATACTTTAATTTAACTTTAGAACCCAAGGAAGAGGCTCCTCGTCAACAATTATCACTGCGGTGTCTGCCTAGAATGATTTTCTATTTTAATCATGTAGAGGTACATTTTCAATGTTCAGCCATTGGGATTTGACTCAGGCAGAATTTAGTAAGCATTTTCTAAATGTCTGTGCTGTGAGGGAAGGAGGTCAGGGAACCAGCCTTCCTTCTGTTTGTGAAGCATTCAGGGCTGGTCATTTAAGCTCCAGTGGGTTGTTTGATCCCCACAACAGCAGCTGCAGAGGGAGGAGGAGAGGACTCACTTCCTTTGGCTCTTTGCTGCCCTCTGCGTGGCTCCTGCTGTTACCTACACCAGATGCCCTCCCCATTCACCTTCTAATTGTTCCAGCAGCCTCAGCTCCAGGGAAGACTTAGTAGGGAGTTTCTTATTCTCCCTCCACAACCTTAGCACTTCTCTGGGCTGATTCTATTACAGCAAAAAAAAATATGCTATCCTACAACAGCCAGATTTTTCCTTTACGTCCCCCATCACACTGTGAGTAAAGAACTCACAATTTACCTCTAGATTTTTGAGCTGTTGGGCAACATCTGACAAACAAGATCTCCCTGGGAAGGATCTAATAGAGAAGGAATGAAAGTAAGATAGAGCATTTGTCACAAAATCCTTCCCTACACTCAGCATTAAAAAAAAAAAACAATTAGAGGTATCATTTGTATACAGTTAAGTTCATTATTTTGATGTATCATTCTATGAATTTTGACAAATGTATACTCTCAGGTGGGACTTCCCTGGTGGCTCCAGGGTAAAGAATTGCCTGCCATGTCGGAGCCACAGGACATGTGGGTTTGATCCCTGGGTGGGAAAGATCCCTCATAGAAAGAAATGGCAAACCATTCCAATATTCTTGCCTGGGAAATCCCATGAACAGAGGTTGCAAGAGTCAGACACGACTTAGCTACTAAACCATCACCACCACTCACGCTCTTAGGTGATCACTACCTCATCAAGAGATGGAAATCTCATGTCCTCCCACAAACGTCCCTTGTGCCCTCTGTAGTCATCCCCTCCCCCGCTTAGCCCCTGACTGATTTATTCTCTCTTCTTTTAGTTTTACCTTTTCCAGGATGTCATATGCATGTAATCATAAAACATGTAGCCTTTGGAATCTGACTTCTCTCACTTACTGAAAAGCTTGTAAAACTCACTCTTGTTGTTGCTTTGAGGATCTCAGTTCTTTTCACTGTTGAGAAGTATCCTTTTTTATAGATTTATCACAGATTATTTATTCACCAGCCACTGGACATTGAATTGATTTCAGTTTGGGGGCTTATGAGTGAGCTACCACAAACATTCATGAACCAGTTTTTGTGTGGACTCATGTCTTTATTTCTCTTGGGAACACGCCCAGGGGTAGAATCGCTGGGTCATATAAGTGTATGGTGAACAAACCTCTTCCTAGAGCGTCTGTATCTTTGTGCATTCTGACCAGCAGGGTGTGAGCAATCCTCCTTGTCCTCCTCAAAACACTCAGTAACTTCAGGCTGAGGCTCTCAGATGAGGCTTTCATCCCATTACTTGAGACTAGTGAGGGTGAGTATCTTTTCATGTGCTTATTTGCCATTTGTATACCTCTTCCATTGAAGTGTCTACCCAAATCTTTATGCATTTCTTATTGGTTTTTTAATTTCCCTATTATTGACTTTTGAGAGTTCATTACATATATTCTAGATATAATATCTTTGTCAGATACATGACTTATAAATATTTCCTCCAAGCCTGTGGTTTCTTTTTTCATTATCTTAACAGAGTCTTTTGAAAAGCAGAACTTCAACCTTTTGATAAAGTCCAACTTATCTTTTTTTTTTTTTTATGGTTCATACTAACATTTATTTGTTCTGCTTGATTGGTAGTAGGTTAAACTTCTTTGTCCAAATTATTTTCTTCTGATAGAATTTCTGGAAAAAAGTACAAGTCTTGATTTCTAAAGCCACAGGCAGGGCAGGTCATTTAGCCTTTGTGTGACTTAGTTTTCTCATCTGTTAAATGGAAACAACAGTGCTGTCTTTCTTGGAACACTTGTGTTGCCTTCAGGATAAATGCTAGAAGACGCTTACCTGAAGTGAAAAGGAAAAGAAATGATTGGGCTTTGAGAGTTTTATGTTAACAGCAACAGGTTGAAGAGGCAAGAAGGAAGTGAGGGTTTACATCCAACTTATCTTTTTTTTTTTTTTTATGGTTCATACTAACATTTATTTGTTCTGCTTGATTGGTAGTAGGTTAAACTTCTTTGTCCAAATTATTTTCTTCTGATAGAATTTCTGGAAAAAAGTACAAGTCTTGATTTCTAAAGCCACAGGCAGGGCAGGTCATTTAGCCTTTGTGTGACTTAGTTTTCTCATCTGTTAAATGGAAACAACAGTGCTGTCTTTCTTGGAACACTTGTGTTGCCTTCAGGATAAATGCTAGAAGACGCTTACCTGAAGTGAAAAGGAAAAGAAATGATTGGGCTTTGAGAGTTTTATGTTAACAGCAACAGGTTGAAGAGGCAAGAAGGAAGTGAGGGTTTACAGGGGAAGAAATGATGGGTCCTTACCTACAGGAAGACAAGGAGAAGCAGTAAGCCCAGAGGCTTCCCCCTTGACTTGGCCTGACTCTAGAGCAGGAAAAGGGAAGTCTAGGAAGCAGATTTTAAACAATTAAAAATGATTAATATTCAGTAATTTTAAGAGGAAGACCAAAAATTGAAAGTTTAAAAAAAAGAGGGGAGGTTAAAAATGTTTTTATTATTTTTGATAGGAGTATAATTGCTCACAGTGTTATTTTCTGCCATATAACAATGTGAATCAGCTATGTGCATATATATATTCTTTCCCTCTTGAGCTTCTCTCCCACCCCAGCCCATCCCACTCCTCTGGGTCATCACAGAGCACCAAACTGAGCTCCGTGTGCTATACGGCAGCTTCCTACTAGCTATCTGCTTTACACATGGTAGTGTATATTCATCAGTGCTACTCTCTCAGTTCATCCCACTCTCTCCTTTCCCCATTGTGTCTATACGTCTGTTCTGTACATCTGTGTCCCTATTCCTGCCTTGCAAATAGGTTCATCAATACCATTTTTCTAGATTCTATATACATGCATCAATATACAATATTTGTTTTTCTCTTTCTGACTTACTTCATTCTGTATGACAAGACAGATGTTTTTAGTCTTTGATGATGTCATTACCACGTCTTATGGAAAGGTACTTTTCTGTGGAAATATTGTCTGGCCGTAGTTCCCTCTAGAAGGTTAATAAAAAAAAGGAAAACAAGATGATCCCGGATACTGTATCTGAGGATTCTTGAATAAGAAACTTTGCACATCTCTCTCTCTGGGTGCTCACACCTCCCAGGTGAGGAGTCAACTTGCAAGGAGTCTCAGTCCAATGACTCAAGATGGAATGGATTACAAGTGACTTCATCATGCAAAAGGACTGACAAATTGAAGGATCCTCTTCAGAAGGCCAAAGATCATTCGTCTTTATCACATATCAACACACAAGGCTTCTTTCTTTTTCTAAAGACAAGTGGATCCAGAGAGAAATACAGGATTCTTGGTCACCATCACCAAGAATTCTTTTTGAGAGAGAATGGCTTCTCTACATCCTATTTTATTATTCTCCATATCATAATAACAGTTCTTTAAAAAAGATATCCTTCAGTGGCACTGCTTGATTAGGGAGATTGAAGCCACCAGGGTGGGTGGCTCTTTCACCCTAAACCACCATAAATGAACTGCTGATTAATTCTTCACCACCCACTTTGCAAGCAAACTGGGTGTTGTGTTCAAGTAGGATGGGATAGAATCTTATCAGACAGGACTTCACCAGCTGGAACTAGAAACAAATCTGCCCATCTGGCCTGGGCAATGTGCCCTCCTGGAAAATTACTGAACAGCACCCAACTCCATAAAAATACATTCATGCTTGATTAGGGAGACTGAAGCCACCAGGGTGGGTGGCTCTTTCACCCCAAACCACCATAAATGAACTGCTGATTAATTCTTCACCACCCACTTGCAAGCAAACTGGGTGTTGTGTTCAAGTAGGATGGGATAGAATCTTATCAGACAGGACTTCACCAGCTGGAACTAGAAACAAATCTGCCCATCTGGCCTGGGCAATGTGCCCTCCTGGAAAATTACTGAACAGCACCCAACTCCATAAAAATACATTCCTTAAAATGCCAGCAGAAGGCACAGACTTATGGTGAAACGAAGAAATTATACAGCCTGCGTAAAGCTCAATTCATCACCAGGCTTGGATAATGGAAATAAATGCCCACCCAGACTTCACGCCAAGAACATTAATAATTAGTTCATGGGAACTGTCATGCAGGAAGGTCCTGGCTGTGATTCAGACTCTGGGTGTGAAAGAATGTGATGTAAGCGCTGTGAGACACTAGAGTAATGAGACATTTGGTCCTGCGTGGGCTGGGAACCAGAAGCAGCTCCCTCTCTACAGGGAGGCAGCAGGGAGAGATGGCTTCGGGGATGGTGCTATGGGTTGAGGAAAATTTGCCAAGTTTCATCTGACTGCCTTTCCTTTCCTCTTATTGCATCCTTTCCAGAACTTTGGTTGTGGCTGTCTTCCATCTTCCAAAGGGGAAAGCCCTTGGACTAAATGTGCTCCTTGCTGCCCTCACAGTCTATCCCTAATCGCCTGCCGTGATGTCCCCTCCCTGTTCTTCCCACAATCATGGTCCCCAGGCAGGTATGGACCCCCTTCTCCATGAAGCTCTCTTTGCTCTCTGGGCTAAGAAGACACCTCCCGCTTGGCTCACAGCTCATGTACTCAGTCCTGTCCAATTCTTTAAGATCCCATGAACTGTAGCCTGTCAGGCTCCTCTGTCCATGGCAAGAATACTAGAAGAGGTTGCCATTTCCTACTGCAGGGGATCGTCCCGACTCAGGGACTGAGGCTGCATCTCTTGCATCTCCTGCTTTGGAGGTAGATTCTTTACCACTGAGCTACCTGGGAAGTCCCACCTCCTCCTTATGTTCCTATTTTTTCTTTTTTTGGTGGCACATGTAGTTTCTGTTTCACATCCTAAATATCCTGTGAAGCTCAGAACCATGCCAGATTCGGATTCAGTTTCTTCTACCCAGAGCATTGCTTGGCACATTGTGAGTTCTCTACCAACATTTGTTGAGTGAATCAAAGAAATAACTTGTGATTGATAATGGCTGTGTGACCTCCTGGCGAGGAGCATTTTTATTTTACACGCACTTGAAAGGTGGCATGGGGTTACCAAAGTAACCAAGACTTTCTGATCAGACAAATCCGGCTATGAATGCCAGCTAGACCACAGACTCTAATGTATTGTCTTTATTTTACTAATCTCTAAAGGGATATTTCTACCTATTGTATAGGATTCTGGAATGGATTAGAGAGGGCTTCCCTAGTGGCTCAGATGTTTAAGAATCTGCCTACAATGCAAGAGCTTTGGGTTCGATCCCTAGGTGGGGAAGATCCCCTGGATCAGGGCATGGCTACTCATTCCAGTATTCTTGCCTGGAGAATTCCATGAACAGAGGAGCCTGGCAGGTTACAGTTCATAGGATCACAAAGAGTCAGACACAACTGAGCAACTAACACACACACATGCATTAGAGAAGGTAACACATGCAAAGACCCTTTAACATTTAAAATGTTAGTTTCCCTTCTCCTTTGTAGTTATCAGACTAGAAGTGCTTAACCAGAAGAAATAAAGTTCTAACGAGAATGTTAAGCATCAGAGACCTTGGAGGGGGGACGCCTACCTCTGCAGGAAGCTCCATCCGAAGAGCCTACCAGCATCCCTCAGCTTGTGGGTAAGAAGCCAGCTTCTCACCCTTCCTAGGAGGTAAGCATGCTGAGAAGCATGGAGTCAGGAGAGAGACCCAGGGGTTCCAGTCATCAGAGCTGAGATGAGAGCTCCAGACCCCGGCTGAGAGCCTTGCTATCTGAGCCCAGAGGGGCACCAGCTGGAAAGGCCAACCTGGCTCCATCATGTGAAGTTCCACTCAGTTCAGCAGCTACTTTAACACATGGTGGCTCCCTGCGGATCCACAGAGCAGTGTGACCTCAACCTTCAGGGTTACCCTATTGTAGCACAGACAGTCACAAACCAGGGCTGGGAGCCGGAGATAGGGAGCTGTGGGCACAATGAGCCTCACCCTCCCTGGATTCCTCACAGGTAAGTGCACCAACTCGCTGAAACTTATTACCTCCACCTTGATTCTCATTTTCCCGGTCACTCACACATGTATGCAGAGCAGGGAAGACATCTGAATCCCTCAACACACATTCCCAGGTGAGGTGAACGAGGTGCTGTTTCAGCTCTCACACTATGAACATGGGTCCTTTTCATGACCTGTGTACTGTGCCACATTTTCCCCATTTCTGTGCTTTTTGATGGTGATTTTTCTGTTCAGAATGGGGCTTCCACACTGATGGCTCAGTGGGTAAAGAATCCACCTGCAGTTCAGGAGACATAGGAGATGCAGGTTTGATCCTTGGGTCGGGAAGATGCCCTGGAGAAGGAAATGGCATCCCACTCCAGAATTCTTGCCTGGAAAATTCTATGGGCAGCCATGGGCAGAGGAGCCTGGACATGACTGAGCAACTAAGCACACTCTTCAGTTCAGAATAGCTCTCAGAACAGCACTGAAGAGCCAACTCACTTTCCTAAGGGCAAGAAGCCCGTGATGTGCCTTGGGGAGACAATGCAGTGTTGGATAAGCATCATTCAGGCATGAATTACAGTGCCGCCAGCTACATGTTCAGTGTTAACAAATCAACAATATATGTTAAATAAGGTGTTTTAAAATAGTCACATGGAACAAGGACCTGTTGATCGGCTAATGAAAATATTGACCAGAGGTTCCTGGGAACTGAACCCTGTATTTCCCCAGGAGCAATGGTTCAGTATTTTCAAATTCATTGTTCACAGTGACTTTATAGACTACAACTCCAGCAAATAGTAAGAACTGACTACATTTTGGTGTAAAGCACAGTTTGGGGCTGGATGCAATGGGAGGAGCTTGAGAGACACAAACAGGGAATTTTCTCCAACAGCAGGGCAAGACCAGGCCTAGATTTTACACTCTGATGCCTGTGAGAAGAAAGGATCAAAAGAAGGATTTTGGCAAATGGAGTCAGATTTAAAATTACTCTCCAGGTACATTTTACCTACATCAGCTAGCCACACACAATGTGTAGGTTCACATAGACTTCTGAAAGTATGATCCTGTGTGTGTTATGGACTGAATTGTGTCCCCTACTCTGAATTCAGACATTGAAACTCCAACCTCAGACGCGATGGTACTAGGAGGTATGGCCTTTGGGAGATAATTGGGTTTGAATGTGGCCATGAGGAAGCCTTCATCATGGCATTCAGTTCAGTTCAGTTCAGTCGCTCAGTCGTGTCCAACTCTTTGCAACCCCATGGACTGCAGCATGCCAGGCTTCCCTGTCCATCACCAGCTCCAGGAGCTTGCTCAAACTCATGTCTATAGAGTCGATGATGCCATCCAACCACCTCATCTCATCACGGCATTAGCACCCATATAGAAAAGGCTGTCTCTTTCTACCATGTGAGGACACAGTGAAGGCAGCTGTCTATAAGCCAGAAAAGAGTTCTCATGAGAAATCCACCACGCTGCCTCCTTGATCCTGGACTTCTAGACTCCAGAATTGTAAAAATATACATTTTTGTTGCTTAAGTCTCTAGGTCTATGACATCTTGTTACAGCAACCTAAGCAGACTAAGGCAGTATGCAGACTAAAATTTTTAAAGGTGATTTCAGAGAAGACTCAGAAAGACACTTTTTTTTTGTTTTGATTGGGATAAAAATCATTTTGGGTATTGGATATGTGGTCATCTTTCTACCAAAAAAATTGTGTGATGAAAAACAGTCAAGTATTTTCTAATCTGAATTATTTCCTTTAATTAATTAAACACAGACACATTCACATTCAAACACCTCTCCTGATTTTGAAACATATTAATAAGAGCAATGACTTGGGAGGCAGGTGATTTGAGTTCAAGCCCCAATTTGCCACTAGCTAAATGGTACCTTTGTGCCTCAGTCCCTCAAGGCTTAAGTGAGGACAATAATGTTGTGTCAGCTCAGCCCAGATCACAGGGTCATTGCTGTGAAATGAACAGACCGCAGATGTAAAAATAAAAAAGTTAAAAGGCTATATAGATGCAAAGTATGAACACGGCAGAAATAGAAATTGCTTCTGAATTGCTGGGAATCCAAGCCTGAAATAATTCTTGGAAGCAAGAAAGTCATTTGGGACTTGACAAGTGTCACATTGCTCTTTATGGTTCAAGAACACCAGAGGAACTAAGACATGTTACTAAGGAAATTCGTTCCCACCACTGGATAATAGTCACTTTTATGGAACTCCATTTTTACTGTCATCTGTACGACAAATATGCCCCTATGCAAACTACGTCCAGCTTCAGCTGAAATTCTAGGGGAAGAAAAGAAAACTTAAGTTAGAAAGTGAAGTGGCTAACAAATTAATTTATCCTGTCCACATGTATCTGTGTCTCCATTATGTGCTAAGAATTGTTGGAAATGTTTGAGGAGGCGTAAGGTCAAATTCCTGCCTTTGAGAAGATAACAATGCAGCTGAGAACAAGAGAATGACACCAAGCGCTGCTAAATAGAGCTGGAAGTCGTAGAAGCAATGTCACTGGCAGATATGTGACAGGTGCTGACAGGATGTCAAGATTTCAGAGAAGGAAGAGATGAGTGAAGGCTGAACCAGTCATTGAATTTCTTGCTGAAAAGAAGGGACTGGAGTTGGGTCTTGATGACTGACTAGGATTCGAATGGGAGAAGAGAATGAGGCTGGCTTTGCAAGGGGAAGATGTAGGGGTCAGGAAGTCACATGCAAATCAGCTAGCTGGAATGGGCTGGGAGGAGCCTTCATGGATACTGCAACCACTACATAGCTACCTTCAGTCTGGGATCTTGAAGACCCTGCTAAAAGAGCTGAGGCCACAGTCCTCACTGCTGCTGCCTTTGAGGTCACAGGGTCTTCAAAGTGCACGAGCCCTTCAGTTCAGCTCAGTTCAGTTGCTCAGTCATGTCCGACTCTTTGCGACCCCATGGACTGCAACATGCTGGGCCTCCCTGTCCATCACCAACTACCGGAGCTTACTCAAACTCATGTCCATTGAGTCAGTGATACCATCCAACCATACACACAATGATTTCCATGGAACCTTGTTACTTTCTAGGGACTTCCCTGGTGGCTCAGCTGGTAAAGAATCCACCTGCAATGCAGGAGAGCTGGGTTTGATTCCTGGGTTGGGAAGACTCCCTGAAGAAGGAAATGGTTACCAGTGGTAAGGGAATACCACTCCAGTATTCTGGCCTGGAGAATTCCAGGACTGTATAGTTCATGGGGTCCCAAAGAGTCAGACATGACTGAGTGGCTTTCATTTGTCACCTTTTGAAGATCAGTATGTCTTGCCCCCAAAATAAAAACATATGACCAGAAGAACTTAGGAAACATGATATACAGAGATGTTCAACACACATAAGTAGATTCACCAGATTGATTTTGGTAACTCTGAACCATTCCTTATCCCTTTTTATAAGATTTAAAGATTCTGTGGGGCTTCCCCCATGGCTCAGATGATAAAGAATTCACTTGCAATGAAGGAGATGTGGGTTCAATACCCAGGTTAAGAAGATCCCCTGGAGAAGGGAATGGCTACCCACTCCAATATTCTTGCTTGGAGAATTTTATAGACAGAGGAGGCTGGTGGGCTACAGGATTCCTGGTGGTTCAGACAGTAAACAAGCTGCCTGCAATGCAGGAGACCTGGGTTCAATCCCTGAGTTGGGAAAACCCCTGGAGAAGAAAATGGCAACTCTCTCCAGTATTCTTGGCTAGGAAATCTCATGAACAGAGAAGCTGGGCAGGCTATAGTCCATAGGGTGGGTCACAAAAAGTCGGACACTGAGCAACTAACACTTTGAAAGATTCTATGACTGCAGGACGAAACACAGAAGCACTCAGCTGAATGAAAGCAAAATTCTGTCACATACAACTCCAAAAGAGACCAGGCTGCCATGCAGGACTGTGTAGCAGGTTGCACCCACGACAGGATGATAGCAAACTAGAGATGTCAGGGCAGCTTATATGTGACAAGCAGTTTGCAAAGCTTCACAGACTTTCTGTGAACTGGTTAGTTTGAACAACTTTGTGGGCTCTGGAGCCTAGGGGTTGTCCATTGTTTGGCACCTGACCCCGGGCAACTGGGATGAGAGTGTAATGGCCAAACTTGTGAGATACTGGTAGGGAAAAGGCTTGAGATGTGGACTTCATCAGGGGAAACTGACCAGCCTCTAGCCAGGTCTTCCAAATTCTAAAAGCAATGCAGCAAAATATATCAGTCTTTTTTGTGATCTCTGTAAAATTTAGGGTTTAACAGCCCAGTAACTACATTACTGAGTCCCTAAAGGACAGAGTTCTGATAAGATGCTGCCTTGGAAAGATAATTATCTAAGAAAGAAAAGGCAGAAGGGAGAGAAGCTCTACTGTTGTCTTTCCAGCTAGCAGCAGGAGCACATGCAAAGGGAACTAAGTTTTCCAGAGATCTTTCTGAACTTTTGTCTCGGGGATAGAGATGGCGGTGGCATCTCCAACTTTCAAACTCTGATGACCCTTGGATCTCTTGGAACCTTCACCTGACCTTGGCAGCTCCAGCCTTTTCAGGGGATTGAAGGTTCCCGCTCTCCCTTCAGTTCAGTTCAGTTCAGTTGCTCAGTTGTGTCTGACTCTTTGCGACCCCATGGACCACAGTCAGCCCTTTTCTACTGGAATCCTCATGTGGTTGCTGCTGTCTTGATTGGACCCCAACAGTATGGCATAAGTCAGCTTCTGAGAAGTCTCACTAGGAGACAAGACAGCATAACTTAAATTAGCATTTCCTACATATTTGGTCACAGAAACTGTCTCTCCTCCCTCTAACCTCTGCCCCACCCCAAACACTTTCCAATATCCTGGAGAACTTGTGTTCCATGGTCCACCTTTTGGAGAACACCCAAGGGTTTGTAAACCGAACACTAAGGAATCCAGAAATAAGGGCATCCTCTCAGCTGTGTGACGTTAGATAATTCACATCTGTTTTCTGGCCTTTAGTTTCATGGGATCTAAGGAAGCATTGCATGAGGTTCACCAGCAGGAGTTGTCCCAGCTGTAACATGTTCTGATTCTGTGAGAAATGGTGTCCTTAAAAAAAACACACAATCATTGTTCAGGTAGTAAAGGCAGAAACAACAGCAACAACAAACCTACTGTACAGTATTTTGCCTTCTCTTTCTTTCTGGCTTAATTAGCTTGGATATTTTGAGATTTGAGTTAGGAAAATGCATTAAGCTAAGAAAAGGAAATAAAAGATATCAGTATGGGGAAAAACGAATAAGACTTTATTTGCAGAAAACATGTTGTATATATAGAAAATCTAAAGGAATTGACTTGTAGAAAAAAATAAGTTATCAAGGTCAAGGTCAAAAGACAGAGGTGAATATAAAAAAGTCAAATGTATTTCTATGCCAGAAACAAATAGTGGGAAAATGATAGTAAAAATAACAATATTCATATGAGTATAAAAATATGAAATCTATAAAAAGATACGCAAGATCTTTATGCCTAAAGCTACAAATATTGCTGAGAAAAATTGAAGATGTCCTAAATAAGTAGAGTTGGACATGACTGAGCAATTGAATTGAACTAAATAAGTCAAAGTGAAATATCATGTTACGAACTGGAAGACTCAATATTGTTTAAAATGATAATTCTCTCCAAACTGATTTATAGCTCTGAGGCAATATTAAGATTCAAAGACAATTTTTATGAAAATGAAAAATCTTATAATTTTGTCTAAATGAGTAAAATTGGAAGATTTACACTACCTGACTTCAGTTCAGTTGAGTTCAGCCGCTCAGTCGTGTCTGACTCTTCCCGACACCATGAATTGCAACACGCCAGGCCTCCCTGTCCATCACTATCTCCCGGAGTTCACTCAGACTCATGTTCATCGAGTCAGTGATGCCATCCAGGCATCTCTTCCTCTTTCGTCCCCTTCTCCTCCTGCCCCCAATCCCTCCCAGCATCAGAGTCTTTTCCAATGAGTCAACTCTTTGCATGAGGTGGCCAAAGTACTGGAGTTTCAGCTTCAGCACCATTCCTTCCAAAGAAATC
>SJYC01008727.1:0-34993 GCA_006408675.1 Madoqua kirkii
GTGTGGCAAGGTACAAAACCCCACAAGGGAATTCAGTAAGAGTCTTATGGGGTGGCCTTGCAGTTCACAAGCCTCTTTAACACATACCATCTGCCTGTCCTTGGTGCTGAGGCCAAATTATTGTGCTCATTGTACAGATGATGAAACTGAGACGTGGAAAACATTTCCTGTTCTGGGGTTGTAGAATTGCACTAAAGGAAGATATATGACTCTGAACTTCTGAATTATTCATCTTTCTACTTACATTTGTCATCTCAATAAACATAATTTGATAACTGATTTAAAGTTCTTTGGGGGCACATAATGAAATAATGCCATTTGCAGCAACATGGATGAACCTAGAGATGGTCATATTGAGTGAAGTGAGTCAGACAGAGAAGGAGAAGTATGGTATATCCCTTATATGCAGGATCTAAAAAGAAATCATACAAATGAACTTACTTGCAAAACAGACACAGACACAGATTTATAGAAGGTACTTACGGTTGCCGAGGGGAAGGATGGCGGGGGAATGAGACAGGCAGTTTGGGATAGATGCACGCACTGCCAACAAGGACCTATTGTATAGCACAGGGAACTCTGCGCAATGTTCTGTGCTCGCCTGGATGAGAGGGGAGTTTGGGGAAGAATGGATACATGTGTGGCTGAGCCCCTTTGCTGTCCACGTGAAACTATCGCAGCGTTGTTAACTGGCTATGCAGGGCAATGCAGTGCAGTTTGTGCTCTGCCGTGTTCAACTCTTTGTGACCCCATGGACTGTAGCCCACCGGGTCCCACTGTCCCTGGAACTCACCAGGCAAGAACACTTGAGTGGGTTGTCATTTCCTACTCCAGGGGATCCTCCTGACCGAGGAATCGAGCCCAGGCTCCTGCATTGGCAAGAAGCTTCTTAACTACCAGTGCTACCTGGGAAGCCCCCATTAATTGGCTATACTCCAATATAAAATAAAAAGTTTAAAAAAATAAAGTTCTTTGGGGGCACAGAGAGACAAAAAACATGGTAATATATTTAAGAAGATTGCAATCATGCATGTGAGTGTCTGGTGAGGGCAAATTAGATGAGTTCACAAATAGAGACAGTGAAATACAGAAAATACCTGCACTTATTCACTGGCTCATTTATTCATTGATCCAATAAGTATATATCAAGTGCCTATTATTAATACTACGTGCTAAGTACTCTCGTGGGCACTAGTGATATAAGAGTAAATGAGACAGATTTCAGGGCTTGGGACTAATGTTAAAGGACCCACCTGCCAATGCTAGGAGATGTAGGAGATGGGGATTCGATCCCTGGGTCAAGAAGATCTCTCAAAGGAGGAAATGGCAACCCACTCCATTATTCTTACCTGGAAAATCCAATGGACAGATGAGCCTGGCAGGCTGTGGTCCACAGGGTTGCAAACTAAGCATACATACACGCAAGGCAGATTTCATCCCTGCCTAATCTAGAAAGGTAGATAGTTAATAGAGAAGTCAATAAGCAATGAAGCCCACAATTACCAATTTTGATGAATGCTAGAAAATCAGCAAATAAATAAAATACTGAGATGGAATAATGGAGGACTGTGCTTAGGTAAGGTGATTAGAAAAGACTTCTCTGGAGAAGTGGCATTTAAGCTGGAAATCTGGGCTATGGGATGGGTAAGGTGTTCCAAGGAGAGAAAATAGCGTGTGCAAAGGGCCTGTGGTCAGAAAGAACTTGGCATGATGGAGGAACTACAGAGGCACTCGTGTGGCTGAGAAAAGAGAGTGAGGGGGCAGGGATTAAAGGTAAGATCCTAAAGGGAGCTCATGCTGGCCACAGAAGGAGCTTGTGTTCCCTCTCTATTTACTTATTTATGGCTGCGCTGGGTCCTCATTGCTGCCTGTGGGTTTCTCTAGTTGTGCAGAGCAGGGGTTACTCTCCATTGCGGTGAACAGGCTTCTCATTGTGGTGGCTTCTCTTGTTAAGGAGCACAGACTCTAGGTGCATGACTTCCGGAGCTACAGTACTCAGGCTCAGCAGCTGTGCCCAACAGGCTTGGCTGCTCTGCAGTATCTAGTTCCCGGACAGAGGGTCAGACCTGTGTCCCCTGCATTGGCAGGTGGGTTCTTTTTTTTAATTTAAATTTATTTATTTAATTGGAGGCTAATTACTTTACAATATTGTATTGGTTTTGCCATACATCAACATGAATCTGCCACGGGTGTACACATGTTCCCCATCCTGAACCCCCCTCCCACTTCCCTCCCCGTACCATTCCTCTGGGTCATCCCAGTGCACCAGCCCCAAGCATCCTGTATCCTGCATCGAACCTGGACTGATGATTGGTTTCTTATATATTATACATGTTTCAATGCCATTCTCCCAAATCATCCTACCCTCTGCCTCTCCCACAGAGTCCAAAAGACTGTTCTATACATCTGTGTCTCTTTTGCTGTCTTGCATACAGGGTTATCGTTACCATCTTTCTAAATTCCATATATATGTATTAGTATACTGTATTGGTGGTTTTCTTTCTGGCTTGCCTCACTCTGTATAATAGGCTCCAGTTTCATCCACCTCATTAGAACTGATTCAAATGTATTCTTTTTAATGGCTGAGTAATATTCCATTGTGTATATGTTCCACAGCTTTCTTATCCATTCTTCTGCTGATGGACATCTAGGTTGCTTCCATGTCCTGGCTATTATAAACAGTACTGCAATAAACACTGGGGTGCTGGACCACCGCGGAAGTCCCTGTGTTTCTTCTTTGTATTATGATTTGCTTGATGGCAGGTCTGGCATTAAGCAGGGGATAGTAACTGGAAGTTCTAGGGTGGCTGCCCTCGAAACAGACCCTAAGATAAGAAAGTAATTGCTGGCACTTTCTTTGGGCAGGGGTCTTGGAAGGCATCAATATATATGTAGGGGGAACAGGGGGAAGAAAGGAGCTAATAAAGGGAAGACACGTTGCAGATCACTGCTTCAGGCAACCTGGCCTCAAGCCTTCAGAAAACCTCTGGGAAGGAATGTCCAATCCCTCCTTATACAGAGAGGTAAGGAACAGAGGTGCTTTTCTACCATTGCCATCAGTCACTAATTGAAAGCTGCTCCTGAGAATGGGAGACACGAACGCGCCCTTGTGGCCTACTCAGAAGACTAAGCAGGTGGTATCTCGTGTGTTTTCAGCTGGAAGTCTCCCCGCTTGTGTCCTTGGGAATAGACCGTGTGGAGGAACTGCTCACAGGGCATTTAGGTATCACTATGTGGGCATCTGATACCCCATCTCTAAGCCACATGTGCCTGCTGGGGATGAGGGGAGCAAGGACAAAGGAAGGAGGGGATGCCAAAGATGTTGGCAGAAAAAAGGAAAACCTCAGGGACTGGTGGCCACCCTCCCCAGCGAGACTGCTGGGAGCAGCTGGTCCAGGGACTGGCTTGAGGCAGGAGGAGCAGACCACATCCCTGAAGGTCACTGTCGCCCCTGGCTTCTCTGCTCTCCTGGGGATGTGCGCCAGACGCCTCTTCTCTGCCAGGCTAAGCAGAGAGCCCCCAGACCTATTTCCTTTTAGCAACAAGGCTCGCTTCTCAGACTCAGCCTCTAGTACACCATGAGGCTGAAGACATCATGTTCCACACGTCTCCCATCTCCCTTCACCCTCCACTCCCCCTCCCCAGGATAAACTTTGCCTCTTAGCACTGGCAAGAGCTTATATTCTTAGAAAAGGAGCATGATTTAGGGACCAGTCCCAGGAGGTTGGAAATGGCTTCAGGGGCACATTCAAAATAAGAATTTGTGTTCTACACACAGAGTCCTAAGTGATTAACGAGGAAAATCATATACATCTCCCTCAGCTATGTAGGTGATAAAAACCAACATTACTGAACTGTTTTGTAGCTTGTGAAAGACCAGCTAATAAATGATCTCATTTGCTCCCCACAACAACTCAGGGAGGCAAATAATACTGTTAGTCCCACTTAACAGATGAGGGAGCTGAGGTTCAGAACACATTAAGAGCTTTACCTCAAACCCCACCGGCAATGAGCAGCCCAAACGCTGAGTGCTTTCTTCCAGGAGCACACTGAGCTCCTTACCTAGGGGATATCTCAGCATTCTGCCAGTGAAATGACAACAGATTCACTACAGGACTGTCTACAATACGGATATTGGAAATGACCTATGTCTACAATCATAGGATAAGAAATACCATGCAGCCAATAAATCTGAGGGTTGAGGTCTATGAAAATAAGTGGGTAAAGGTTAAGAAAGTAGCTTATACAATTGTACTACAGGTTGAGGTCTGCAAACATTTTCTGTAAAGAGCCAGATAGTAAATATTTTAGACCTTGTAGGCCCTAGAGTTACACCTGGTGTCTGCTTTCCTTGGCTTCCCAGGTAGCGCCAGTAGTAAATAACCTTCCTGCCAGTACAGGAGACATGAGACTCAGGTTTGATCCCTGGCTTGGGAAGATCCTCTGGAGGAGGGCATGGAAACCCACTCCAGTATTCTTGTCTGGAGAATCCTCATGGACAGAGGGGCCTGGTGGGTTAGGTCCATAGGGCTGCAAAGAGTCGGACATGACGGAAGCGAGTTAGCATGCACACACAGGCCATATGATCTCTGTTACTCAATTCTTTGTTGTGTAAAAATAGACAAAACCAATTTGTAAGTGAACGAATGTAGCTGTATGCCAATAAAATTCATTTCCCAAATCAGGGAGAGGGCTAGATCTGCCTCCAGGTGATAGTTTATAAGTGAGATACCTCAGTCATGTCTGACTCTGCAATCCCGTAGACTGTAGCCTACCAGGCTCCTCTGTCCATGGGATTTTCCAAGCAAGAGTACTGGAGTGGGTTGTCATTTCCTTCTCCAGGGCATCTTCCCAGAGATCGAACTCAGGTCTTCTGCATTGCAGGCAGACGTTTTACCGTCTGAGCCACTAAGGAAGCCCTAATAGGGATCAGTAGTTTATACTCATCCTTATTGTAGTGAAGACATTTCAAAGTGTATTACTATGTATGTCGCTAGAGGGCGCCCCTCCATTAGTGAGGAGACACAGAGGCCGAGATGCTGAGGCTTGAAAAAATTAATTATAGCCAGAATCACGGTCGTTGTTTAGTCGCTCAGTCGTGTCCAACTGTTTAGCGACCGCATTGACTGTAGCCCACCAGGATCCTCTGTCCATGGGATTTCCCAGGCAAGGAATACTGGAGTGGGTTGCCATTCCCTTCTCCAGGGGAATCTTCCCTGACCCAGGGATGGAACTGTGTCTCCTGCCCTGGCAGTTGGAGTCTTCCCAACTGTGCCACCAGGGAAGACACGGAGGCTAGGCTGCTTCATCATGAGTGGGGACTTGAAGGGAAGAATTATGGTCAGAATCACTGTAGAGGACAGAAAACACACACACTTGCTTACAGAGTATCTGCTGTGTTCCAGGGTCAGGTCAATGGTGCTGGTAAATGTTTGAACATAGACTCTTGGAAAAAAGAATAACAAAACAAAGTGTAGCCACCCCCACTATCTAGTATTTGTTGATATTTGCAGTGAAGTCCTTATGTCACAGCTGATCTCAAACTACTAACTTGCCATCGATCTGTTTACAAAGCTCCTGTCATTAAATAACGGAGTCTCTAACACCCCAAATGGGCAAAGAATTTTAAAAAGAATGGATACATGAATCCGTTTGCTGTACATCTGAAACTATGACAACATTGCTAATCAACTGTACTCCAGTATCAAAAAGTTAAACAAAAACAATCAAAACGGAGTCTCACAAACTGATACAAGTCAGCTGCAGCCCACTGCTGACTCATTTTACTTTTAATTGTTTTTCATTTTAGTGACATTTCAAACATTAGTTTAATTCTTTATTTAATTATTAGTTCTGTATTCATTATTTATAATTATATATTTAATCTATTATTTAATCTATTATTATTTATGATTATGTATTTATTTATCACATTTATTTTAATTAATTGGTTTTTATTGTAATTATTCACATTCACTTAACCAAGTGGGTGATAAATAATAACAGACAGCTGACGTTTGCTGAGCACTTACAACATGCAGGTGATTCTGCCGGGTCTTTCACATGCATCGTCTCACTTTGTAGTCCTCAGAACTCCGTTGGTGCAGCTCTCAGCTCACTTTGATGGTCAGTCGCTAAGTCGTGTCTGGCTCTTTGCAACCCCATGGACTCATCACACCAGGCCTCTCTGTCCCTCACCATCTCCCAGAGTTTGACCAACTTTGTATTCATTGAATTGGTGATGCTAACCAACTTTCTCATCCTCTGCTGCCCTCTTGCAGATGAGCCCACCTTGCAGATGGACAAATTGAGGCTTAGAGAAAGTCAGTAATTGACTCAAGGCGCTATCACCAGGATTCAAACTCTTGTGGTTTGACTCTTGAGATCAGTCACTCAACCAGATCATACTGCATCTGCTGTCACTAGGCAAAGGGTGGGTATTAACATCCGTTTTACAGCTAAGGAATCATTATTATTATTATTATTTTAAAATGTGACTTACCTTTCAGACAGCTGGTTGCTGGTCACTTTAGGTCTAGAACCTAGTTCTTTTTGACTTGAGTGTCTATGTTTTCTCAAGAGCTGGGCCTTCCCAGGTGGCTCAGACGGTGAAGAATCCGCCTGCAATGCAGGAGACCTGGTTTGATCCCTGGGTTGGGAAGATCCCCTGGAGAAGGGAATGGCAACCCATTCCAGTATTCTTGCCTGGAGAATCCCCATGGACAGAGGAGCCTGGTGGGCTACAGTCCATGGGGTTGCAGAGTCAGATAGGACTGAGCGACTCAGCACAAAGAGTACAAGGAAATAAAGAGTTAGCTAAGTTAACCAGTTATTCCCAGAGATGAGTTTGAGGGCAGATTTGAAGGAGGAGAATAGCCCAGGTGGATAAAGGGAAACAGAGACATGTATTTTTAAAAAACTTTTTGTTTTGTATTGGGGCTTCCCAGGTGGTGCTAGTGGTAAGCAACCTGCCCACCAGTGCAGGAGACACAAGAGACGTGGGTTCCATCCCTGGGTCAGGAAGATCCCCTGGAGGAGGAAGTGGCAACCCACTCCAGTACTCTTGCCTGGAGAATTCCATGGGCAGAGGAGCCTGGCGGGCTACAGTCCGTGTGGTTGCAAAGAGTCGGACATGACTGAAGTGACTTAGCACTCTCACACAGCCGATTAACAATACTGGGATAGTTTCAGGTGAACAGTGTAAAGACTCAGCTATACATATACATGCATCCATCCTCCCTTATGCTCTGCTGCCATCCAGGCTGCCACATAACACTGAACAGAGCTTTCTGTGCTACAGAGTAGGTCCTTGTTGGTTATCCGTTTTGAATATAGCAGTGTGTACACAAGACATGTATTTTTCCTGAGCCAGATGCATACCCAACAAGAAGATGTTGAAAGAAGCAGAAGCAAAATCATCTGAAGGGTTGTGAGCAGGTTTTCTTGGTTAGGTCGGAATGGGTGAGCTGGAAATAATGGAGGGAAATGAGAAAGGCAGAGATGGGTCTGGTTTGGAGTTGCTAAATGTTGGAGGGCAGATATTGCTTCTCCAAGCAGAGCAAGACTGGAGAGTTGGAGCCGGGAGGCTAATGGGGAGCAGGACTCTGAGCTGACCACGGAGGATATACCGAGGGATGAGGTCAAATGCCTGGAAATGACAGTGGAATTGCTAATACTGTCCTTTCAGCCAGTCTGCTTCCATGTGGGAAGGGCTTTCCAGTCTCCTGAAGACTTATATGTAAAGGAAAAGGCAATGATACTTCTACCTTTAGCTCCGACCATTACCGACTACATGACCTTGGGCAATGCTACTCGTTTCTCTGGGCATCTGTTTCCTTATCTTTAATATGAAAGAACGTATGTTAAAGCAGTTCTAGCTGCAGAGAGAAATCTAACCCAGTTCTAGCTAACCCAGTTCTAGCTGGTTGAAACTCTAGCAGTCTTTGCTCATTCGTTTCCAAACACCGATGTACTTAGTGGTGGGGGCTGGGGCCGCAGTATGCCCGTGGTCTTGTAAATAAGCCCTCTGTCAGCAACACTGGGCTTGCCAGGTGGCGCTAGTGGTAAAGAGCCCGCCTGCCAATGCAGGAGACACAGGAGACTCAGGTTCCATCCCTGGGCCTGGAAGGTCCCCTAGAGCAGGCCATGGTAGCCCATTCCAGGTGTTTTTGCCGGGACAGTCCCATAGACAGAGGAGTCTGGCGGGCTACAGTCCATAGGCTCACAAAAAGTTAGGCACGACTGAAGCGACTTAACATGCACACATGCAGGAATGCTAGGCCCGGTCATGGCTGTTCCTGCTTTTCTAAACTCTTTTCAGCAAGGGGCACAAACTATAAGCAGGGGTGAAGCCAGGTTTTACGTTTCAAGATTTTATCATGATTATAAGGGGCATAAGAAGTAATAATAGTCCTAGTTTCCCTTGACTGTCCATGATGCTGCGATAGGAGCTCATTTATCCAGAAATCACTTGTCACTTGCTCAGTGACCTCAGTTATCTAGAACAGAGCTCAGGACCAAGAAAGAAATAAACAACATCCCTCCCTCTACCACCAATGCATGCAAACAAATGCAAGTCTGAGTCAAAAATAGATGCCATCAAATCCAGGGCCTCCCTGTGGATCAGCCAGCTTATGGAAGAGAACCTCAGTTCTTTATTCAGAACACACTTAGTCTCGTATTAAATGTAAGTTTGATGAGAATGGTAATTGCTTTCCACCCCAAAGGAAATTAGAAGCAATGAATTAGAAGGGTAGTGTGTCTCAATTTCCTATAAGCAAATTCCTTGAAAGCAGGAGGAAGGATCTACTGATTGCTTGACAGTGGAGGGAGATGGCGACAAAGCGATTTCAGAAGTAGATGGAGTATTTGCAGCCGTTTGGTGTAGGAGCTTCACCCCTTCCACACTTGATTTGATGTAAGGGTATCACCGTGTCTGAGTAGTCACTCACGCTTGTAGCAAGCTCATCACAGTCACCGGGAAACATTTAAATGCTGCTTAAGAAGGCAGGGCATTGATCAATTTATTTTGGAAAGATTTCTCTCCAACATGACCTTGTTTTAGTTTCCCCTTAAAGAATCTCATTCTGTCATGATGCTAAGTCACATCAGTCATGTCCGACTCTGTGCGACCCCATAGACGGCAGCCCACCAGACTCCCCCATCCCTGGGATGCTGCAGGCAAGAACACTTTGGAGTGGGTTGCCATTTCCTTCTCCATTGCATGAAAGTGAAAAGTGACAGTGAAGTCGCTCAGTTGTGCCTGACTCCTAGCGAGCCCGTGGACTGCAGCCTACTAGGCTCCTCTGTCCATGGGATTTTCCAGGCAAGAGCACTGGGGTGGGGTGCCATTGCCTTCTCCGCATCCTGTCATAGGGACATTTTATATGCATGGAAAAATTCCTCTCCTGGGAATGCTGGATGACTGGGACATTGCTACAGCCTCTTTAGCTCCTTCTGATTAGTTGTAAAAGGTGTCAGCCCTCGATGTATAGCAGGCCTTTTCTCATCTGCTCTGAAACCCTCTCTCTTCATTCTCTTGGTTGTAGAATTTGATGAGCAGATTCATTTCTACCTTCGACCTTCTTTGTGAATTTGTGCACTTTGATTAGGACCCCTTTCGGGCTGCCTCTTCACAGAACTGAGGCAGTCTGGTCCTTACAATCTCTTCTTTGCTGTAGGTGGGCAGGCCATCTGCTCGTCTACTGTCTGCTGCCCCTTTCCAGCGATGGTGCCTGAACACCAGGACTTGTGGTCGCGCCCTCTCTGAAAACTCCTCTGAGGCACCATCGTTTGTCCCAGTAAGTTAAGGATTCCTTCTTCTCTGCCACATGACTTCCTTCTCATATATTTTCACTGTTCATGATCTCCCCCCTGTCCTTTTCTTTAGAGCATCTTTCATTTTTTTTTAAACAAGTTTTTAAAAAGTTATTTTTGGCTGCACTGGGTCTTCGTTGCCTCTCAAGGGCTCTCTATAGCTGCAGTGAGCAGGAGCTGCCCTTCATTGACATCCGTGGTCTGCGGAGCGCGGGCCCTAGGGCACACAGACTTCAGTAGTTGCGGCACATGGGCTCAGTACTTGTGGCATATGAGCTTAGTTGTGCTGCAGCACATGGGATCTTTCTGGATCAGGGATGGAACCGGTGTCCCCTGTAGTGGCAGGCAGATTCTTCACCACGGGACCACCAGGGAAGCCCTTGAAATCTTTTTCCTTTAAAAGAAAGTTCTTCAAAGGAAAGTTCTGGATCTTAGGCAGGTTTGTACCTCTGAGACAGAAGAGGGTCTTGGGTGCCATGTCTGTATCTCTCAGACAGAAGAGGGTCTTGGGCGCCACGTTTGTGTCGCGCTGCCTTTAAGAGCACCAGCTGCAGGGTACCTGGCAGCCTCCTGGCTGGATCTGTGGATTCTCCCTGCACTCAGGCTCGGGCTAAGCTTCTGCAGGACCCCTTCTGGCCCAAGACTCAACACCTGAGGAGGACCAGAGCCAGAGCTTCTTGCTTGACTTGGACTTTCTCCAGGGAGCAGCCCTTGCCTCAGTTCTCTCCACCGGCCCGGCTGACTCTATCTCAGAGGCACCTGTGATCTGAGAGTTGTTTTTTTTTTTTTTTGAATCGGTATCCTGCCTTCCCTCTCTCTCAGGTGTCAAAGTTTGATCCCAGACTGAGGGCTCTCGCTCTCTGCTCATGCTTTCTTTCTCTTCATAGGCATTTCTCCCAAGAGTGTCCTGCACATCTAATCCAGTCTAGGTGTCTACTTCTCAGAGAACCAAAACTCACAGTGTATCTGATGCACGTGTGTGTGCGTGCTAAGTCGCTTCAGTCCTGTCCAACTCTTTGCGACCCTGTGGACCATAGCCCACCAGACTCCTCTGTCCACAGGATTCTCCAGGCAGGAATACTGGAGGGGGTTGCTGTGCCCTCCTCCAGGGGATTTTCCCAACCCAGGGATTGAACCTCCATCTCTTAGGTCTCCTGCATTGTCAGGTGGGGATTTTTTTATTTTTTTAACCACTGGAGCCACCTAGGGAGCCCCTCTGATGCATAGTTGATACCAAAAAAAGTCAGTTGAGCTGAATTTATTGTGAGTCGATTGGTCATCAGATATGGTCTTTTATGTATCATCTCTTCAGTCTATGGGTTCTATGGCTCGTCACTTTAGTCATGACCCACTCTTTTGCAACCCTAGGACTGTATGCAGTCTTCCAGGCCCCTCTGTCCAGGGGATTTCCCAGGCAAGAATACGGAGTGGGTCTCCATTTCCTTTTCCACAGAATCTTCCCAACCCAGGGATCGAACCTGCATCTCCTGCGTTAGCATGTGGCTTCCTTACTATCGGGACACCTAAGCAGTCCTACACCACCGGCCAGTGCCTCCTTAAACAAACCTGTACTCTCTGTATGAGTTGGGATCATCACAGTGGACTTTTGTGACCGATACCCTCAGAATCTACTGAGATGCTGGAGCCTGGCCCATGTATGAGTGACCCCAGAGAACTACTCATTGAGTTATTGTGTCTATTTTTCAATAGTTTTATTTCTATCAGTGTTTTTAAATGCTAGAGTTAGGAGGGATTTCAAAGATCACTCCTCAGTAGATCGTCAGCACATGTAATCACTCAGGTGTGCTGGACACTCTGGATTATATGAGAAACAATCTTTTCCCTCAAGGTGGGAACACATTTCGGCCTCGTTTTACAGATGACAAACCAATTTGGCAACATTTCTCAGCAGAGCCATCATGAAAAGGAAAATAAAGGAAGCTAATATATAGTGACAGCTAAAGATTTCCTCAAGATAGACGGGTGTGGATCCAATCTGAATCTTTATAGCATCCCCTGGGCCCCATGTCTGAGTTAGTTCATGATAGACATAGAATCTCCTGCTTTCCCAGCCTCACTGGCAGTTCAAGACTCCTCTGACTAATCAACACACTGAAAAAGATGTTGCTGTGAGCTGACTCCCTCTACAGCAACCTCATGCTGCTCATTTAAGTGCTGATTTATCCTCATGCTGCTGCTGCTGCTGCTAAGTCGCTTCAGTCATGTTTGACTCTGTTTATCCTCGTGAGAGAATAAGAAATACAGTGAGTTGAGAATGACCTGTGCATCAGCTTGGAGGAATCTTGCTTTCCTGCTTGATGCAAAGAAGTTGGGCTCTGGAGACCTGGGTCTCCTTCCACCTCTGCCACTAGCTGTCCATGGGACCTTGGATGGGTCATCTAATCTCTTAGGTATAATCATTAATTTTATTCTGGCACATTCTTCAGCAGGATCATTCATTCATCCAGCAAGCATTTTTATAGCACTGTACATCAGGCACTGTTCTAAGTATTCACAATCTTCCCAACAACACTATGAAATGTGTCTACTATGGTTATCACAGTTTTACAGATAGGGAAAGTGAAGCTAAATAACTTTTACAGATAGGGATCAGAGAAGCTAAATAACTTGCCTAAGGTTACACTTCTAGTAAATAGCAGACCTGGGATTTTAGGCTAAGCAGTCTTGTCCCATTTCTGCCTTGTACAGTCACTACATTGAGGGACAGAATGTTCTGGAATTCCTTCAAAATGGAATTTGACTCAGTGAAGTAGGCCTGGGGAAAGAGAGGATGGAAAGAAAGAGATGCAGACTCAAGAGGAAAGAGAAAGGCACAAGGAGGGATGGGGGCTGTCCATGGGAGGGGTCATCAGGTAGAGGAGAGCAGCCTGGCCAGGAAAGTAATGATCACCCTAAAACCTGGGCTGGGGACTATCTTCAAAGAAGATAATCCCTCCGTTCAACGGCCCAGGAGAAAGCAGGCAGAGAGCTCTTGGGCAAATGGATTTACTCCAGGGACAGACACTTAACATCCAAGAGAGTGTTCTTCTCTGTGATGGTAAACAGGCCATCCATCCCCATGCGGATCAGGTTCTGGGAGAGGAGGTCACGGGCAAGGAAGTGTCCGGGCCACTCATTCCTTATCGCCTTAGCACCTGGCAGGTTTCAGAAATGGGAAACTATGTAAAAAGACACAGTCTTGCCTTGAGGTAGTCACAGTCCAGTCCTGGGGGGAAGAAGACAGATACATTAAGAAGTATAGTGTCTTGATCATGAGAATGATTATGTATGAGGCAACCTCTAAGATTTCTTCCAGGGATTCCCTGTCTCTTGAATTCACATCCTTGTGTGATCCCTTCATTTGAGTGTAGGTTGGATTTATAGACTTGCTTCTAAAGAATAAAATACAGTGGTCATGAAGAATGTTGCATCTGAGATTAGGTTATAAAAAGACTGGCACGTGGCGTTCCTCTCTCTGTCTCTTTGTATCGCATGTGCTGAGGGAAGCAAGCTTCCATGTTGTGAGCAGACCTATGCCCCTAAGGAGTGGTGGGCAACTGAGGCCCTCTGTACAACAACCCATGAGGAAATGAAACCTGTCAATACCAACCACAGGGGTGAGCTTGCAAGGGGATCTGTCGGCCCTAGTTGAGCCTTGAGATGACAGTGGACCAGGCTGACACCTCCACTCTAACTTCAAGAATGACCTTGAGCCAGAAGCACCCAGCTAAGCTGCTCCCAGAAACCCTGAGATAATAGATACTTGTCTCATTTTAAGCTGCTACACTTGGGGTTGTTTGTTACACAGCAGTAGATAACTAATACATGACAGCATAAAAGGCTTTTCCAGAGTAGCTTTACTGAGGAAGTTATAGTCAAACTGAGATGTAAATCAACAGATTTTGCCGAGTGAGAAAGGGTATTCTAAACTGGAATAATCATAGAAACCAGAGTAAGTAGTCAAAATTTGAACTGGATGGTACATAGAATGTCTCTTAGATGTGTTAGGGGCAAAAGTGGGAGATGAGGCCAGAAAAGTGAATAAGTGTATAACAGGCTGCTGCTGCTGCTGCTGCTAAGCTGCTTTAGTCATGTCCGACTCTGTGCGACCCCGTGGACAGCAGCCTACCAGGCTCCTCCGTCCATGGGATTTTCCAGGTGAGAGTACTGGAGTGGGGTGCCATTGCCTTCTCTGATAACATAGGCTAAGGAGTTTCAATTACAAAATCAGATTTCCCTTCAAGAATTACTGTCCAGAGATTTTGGTGGGTTATCTGAATGAGAAAGTAAAGGAAGGCCAAGAATCAGAAAAATCCTTGGAATATTGAACCCTTTGAGCCTGTAAATTCAGCAGCCTTCACTGCAACTGATTTTCAAAACTACAGTTCTCTCTGCCTCAGGAGTTTTATTTTATTCTTTGAATCATTCTTTATTGTCATTAATGTTATAATAAAATATGATGCATGTAGCTTATTTCATGATTATGGGGCTCAACCAAAGACTTACTGACGCTGTACACCCCCCACAGTCTCAGGCATAGTTCTTAGGGGTCCCTTGGAACTTCTGCACTTCATGTCATAGATATGGAAAATGGAATTGGGAACAGACCCTTGCCTTCCTTCTCATAACCTGTAAAGGGCTCCTACCCTATTTGCAGCTTAGTTGGGGTTATAATGGTTAGTGGGAAGGTTGTGAAGTCAGAGAGGCTTGGGTTAAAATCTTGGTTTTCTGCACCATCTTAGTGAGCTTGGATAACTTAAGCCCTCCGAGTCTCAATTTCTTCATCTATAAAACATGGATTGGAGTTGTGCCAACATTACAGGTTGTGGTGTGGATTAAATGAGATGATACGGTTGGAGGGGCGTGCCCAGACAGGATAGGATATCCTTGCCAGGAATATTGGTTACCATTATCTGTGATGCGACGGAAGGTTATCTCCCACTCAGTCTTATTTTCTTTGTCCTGCCTTTCCCCTGTTGCTGACTATAGAATGATTAGGCATATGAATCGTGGCTCTAAGTCCTAATTACATGTTATCAGAATCCATAGACTAGATGTACAATTATCTATGGCTATATATCAATTTACCCCAAAACTAGGTAGCTCACAACGACACATTTATTATCACATAGTTTCTGTGGGTCAGGTGTCAGGGCACAATCTAACCTTGGCTTTAGGGTCTTTCAGAGGCTGTGGCCACGGTGTTGGCCAAGGCTAGAGCCTCATGTGAAGGGCTGACTGGGGAAGTGTGGCTTCCCGGATCACTTCTTGCTGGCAGGGTCCATTTCTGTGAAGGCTGTTGGACCGATGGCCTCAGTTCCTTGGTGACTGTTGCCTGGAGGTCACCCCCAGTTTCTTGCCATGAGGTCATTTCATCAGAGCGAGCACACAAGAGTCAGAGTAGAATGCCAGCAAGAGAGTCATGACTTTTGTTGTTGTTGTTATGACCTTTTGTAACCTAATCTCAGTGGTGGAATCCCACCATATCTGCCATATTCTATTTATTAAAAACAAAAGACTAGAATGTCCTGGTGGCTGAGTGGTTAAGGATCCACCTTTAATGTGGGGGACATGGGCTCCATCCCTGCTCCAGAAAGATTCCACATGCTGCAGGGCAACTAAGCCCATGCTCCACAACTACTGAGTCCTGAGCACCCTAGAACACATGTTCCACAACAAGAGAAGCCATGTGCTGCAGCTGGAGAGAAGACCCTGCTCCTGCAGCTAGAGAAAGCCCATTCGTACCAGTGAAGGCCCAGCACAGCCAAAAATAAATAAATATATTTTTGGAAGAGTTTCCACAATACTAAAAAACGAAAACGTGAAAGACTGGATCCAGCCCACACTCAAGAGGTGGGGATTACAGAAAGACGCACATGTAACAGAAATCACTGGGGACCACGTTATGAGCTTGCCTACCATGCCAATGGCCTAATTTGCATATATGTGAAACCTACAGCCAGATGGGTAGAAGTGTGGTTGGCATATGTAGTGATATCAGCATGGTAGGATTTACAGAGGATAAAAGCTCACAGCTCAGTAACACTTGCTCCCATGGCAGGAGTCCATGCTATCTCTTGCTCTCCAAACACTTGAAGATTGAGTCTCTGTTCACAGACTCTGGTCCCCACTGTGCTAAGCACCCTCAGGTAGGGTCCTGTCCAGAGTGATGGCTGAAAGAGCTACCAGGAAAAGAGGCTGTCTCAGCACTGACCTAGGGGTTAAGTACCATGACCTTCAACCCCAGTCCCTAATCTTTCCTCTCCTTTGCCCAACTGTGTGTGGGGGTGTGCTTTAATAAGAAGGATTACTTTAGATTGATGAGATTGTTTTATACTGGGTGATCTTTTGTTATGTTGAAAAATCCTATGAAAAGTTTAAATTTCTTGATAAGGCTGCTTCTGGTGAGTTTCACTTTTAATATAAAAGAAATTGGGTGAATGTAATGAGGTTCATTATAGATCTAAGACCTTTCTGGAGCTTTTAAAAATATATATTTATTTATTTTTGGCTGTGCTGGGTCTTTGTGACTACAAAGGCTTTTCTCCAGCAGCGCGGGTAGGGGCTACTCTGTCGTTGAGTGTGCAGGCTTCTCATTGCAGTATCTTCTCTTTAGCAGAGCATGAGCTCTAGCGCTTCAGCAGTTGCAGCTCCCAGGCTCTAGAGTTCAGGCTCAACAGTCATGGTGCACGGGCTTAGTTGCTCCAAGGCATATGGGATCTTCCCAGATCAGGGATCAAAACCGTGTCTCCTGCATTGGCAGGTGGATTCTTTACCACTGAGTCACCAGGGAAGCCCTCTTCTGAAGCTTTAAGACTTGTCATTCTCTCCGTTCAGACTCTGTGGTCTCACGTCCACTTAGCCCATCAGCGGATCTTTGAATTCCAATCCCATCAGAGCTTTAGGACCTTGTTGGAAATTTCTCTGGAGCTGGCTCAGGGGTAAAGGTTCACAGAAGGGAAGTGACTTTGAAATCCAAAGAAGGATTATGAGAACAAGTGGAGTCCCCACTGTTCAGATGCCACGTTGAGCATCCATCCCAAAGGCATCTCTTAAGAAGCTCATATTACGTCTGAGACACAAGAGGTCAGCTAAGCACATTCAGATTTTCACTTAGCATCTCCTCCAGTGCTCACTGCTCTCTCAGGTATGTGTCCTTCAATTAACTGTGTGGTCCTTGTCCCTGTGTGTTTATAGAATTTCGTGGCCTCTGCATAACAGTCAGGAGACATATATGTTGTTGACTGCAAGTTATGAAGTATGAACTGAGATCCAGAGAGATGCAATGACTCAGGGAGCAGGAGGCTGAGCCAGGGCTGGAATTCCAGCCCATGACACTCCAAATTCTAAGTGAAAGTGAAAAGGGAAGCTGCTCAGTCGTGTCCAACTCTTGGCGACCCCATGGACTGTAGCCTAGCAGGCTTCTCCGTCCATTCCAGGCAAGAATACTGGAGTGGGTTGCCATTTTCTTCTGCAGGGGATCTTCCCAACCCAAGGATTGAAGCCAGGTCTCCCACGTTATAGGCAGGCACTTTACGGTCTGAGCCACCAGGGAAGTCCAAATTCTAGAAGTTTCCAAAAGAGAGCTCAGGACTAGCTCTCAAGAGGTGGAACTTCTAATGAGTCCTAATCATGGAGGGTAGTGTCCACATCTGTCATCCCTGGAGATGGCTCTAACAAATGAGGATCTAGAGGACCGCTCCCCAACCATGGCCTAGCCTTGCGTCCTCCTCTCCCACAGCCCTGCCAGTGCTTATCCATTCCCTAAGCTTCAGCTTGGTGGCCACATCACTGACATGGCCCCCACACCCCAGTCCCTGAGCAGGCTCCTTCCACAACACAGATGCATGGGGTTATAAGTGTTTGCCTCACCCCCAGAGCATGCGTTCTGGAGGATAGGAATTGGGTACCATCGCCAGCATCTGGCAGAGTGCCTGCTACCAAACAGGCACCCAGTAAAAGTGGCTGGTGCTTGGGGGATGATGTAGCCATTCTCAGCAGGACCTCCCAGAACTGATTGCTTGCTGCAGCCCTTAAACTGAAATGATGCCCTGAGTTCTGTGTTCTCTCCATTACAGCACCAACCTCACTGGGTGGCCATGGAATGTTCTTTCAACTGGCCTCCTGCCTTAGTTTGTGTTCTTCCCAAAGGAGACCTTGAGCTAAAGGTTTGGGTGCAAGTCATTTATGGGGGCGGGATGGGCAGCAGGATGAACTGTGACTGAGGGGAGATGGTGAGCAGGGAGCAGGTTCTGGCATTGGGTAACTGCAGCTCCATCCCCCTGGAGTATTGTGACAGGTGGGATGGAACCCAGCTCAGGATTGATGGGCTGGGGTGAGGAAGCTCAGAAATGCATTAGCCAACTCCCATTCCTCAGTGACTTCTCCTGTCCCTGGGCCATTAACTCCCCAGCACTGTCCTGCAGCCATCGGTGCACATGGAAACTCTCTGTAGATGACCTCTGGGGTAGGATAAGGGAATGTGAGAGCGAGGTATCAAGAGACTCTGCTTACTTCTCATCTGGGTAGCAAACGCTTTCATAAGACTCACAGCTGAAGCTTATTGACAGCTTGCTATGTGCCAGGCACATGTATGATTTCATGTGTTGATAGTTTTCATGACCATCGGATTGGTACCATCAGCCCCATTTTAAAGACGAGGAAACTGAGATTCAGAGAAGCTACCTAACTTGTCCAACCTGCTGAGTGGCAGACCCCAGGCGTCCTTCCTGGGGATGTCCGATTTCTCAGCCGATGCTCATTCCACCTCTAACAGTGCTTTACAAATGATGATGATTGGGTTTAAAAATAGATAACAGCAGGAATCCTGGAGACCACTTAAAAGTGCATCCTTAGGAGGTCTAGGCCTGGGGTGGCCACAGGCTGGGAGAGAGTGAAAAGGCACAGAAGCAGGAAAGAGTAGCTCCAAGCAAAGAGGCTGTAGTCAGAGCCAAGCAGGAGACAGTGCAAGTCAGGACTCAGGAGGATCCGCTGGCTGCCCCAGGAAGGGCAGAGAGCGCCTCCAGCTGCACCTAGAGGAAACTTGCAAATCAGCAGAAAGGGGTTTGGTTTTTAAGTATACCAAATGGAAGGGGCAATAAAGAATCAGTGGGACCCCTAGTCATGTATGGATGTGAGAGTTGGGCTATAAAGAAAGCTGAGCGCCGAAGAACTGATTCTTTTGAACTGTGGTGTTGGAGAAGACTCTTGAGAGTCCCTTGGACTGCAAGGAAATCCAACCAGTCCATTCTGAAGGAGATCAGCCCTGGGTGTTCTTTGGAAGGACTGATGCTGAAGCTGAAACTCCAGTACTTTGGCCACCTCATGCAAAGAGTTGACTCACTGGAAATGACTTTGATGCTGCGGGGGATTGGGGGCAGGAGGAAAAGGGGACAACAGAGGATGAGATGGCTGGATGGCGTCACTGACTCGATGGACGTGAGTTTGAGTGAACTCCAGGAGTTGGTGATGGACAAGGAGGCCTGGTGTGCTGCGATTCATGGGGTCGCAAAGAATTGGACACGACTGAGCGACTGAATTGAACTGAACTGATGGGTTGCCAAATATATAGGCTCGCCCTTTTTGTGATGATGTCAGAGCTGAAAGGACCCTCTCTTGTATATCCTCTGACCAAATCTTCATGGTTCAGATGGGATATTGAGTGTGGCAGTAGACAGTTGCTCCCCCAGAACCCCACAGCAGAACCGATGGGCAAATCCGGTTCTCACTTTTGCACTGATCATTTCCACTAACACATGCATCTTTGGAGCCTCCCAGTGAACTGTGCAAAGGGGATCAAGTCGGTTCTTCCCCCGGCCCCTGGCCTCATCACCTTCCTCTGTAGAAAGGAGAGAGATGCTGCCTTGCTGTGCGGGCTGTGAAGGTAAATGGAGCTGGCAGATTTGAACCCGCCGCTGACCACCCAGCCCCCAGCTGGTGCAGAGTTCACGTGGCGCTGACCCCTAGCGCCGATGCAGCCCATCCTGCAAGGGATTCTGGGCCCAGAGCCGCAGCCAGTGATGGGCAGGCACAGAGGACCCTCCCACCAGAAGGAGGAGCCTCTCATAAGCGCTCTGCTCCTCGCATGCCGAGTGGTGGCTATCAGCGGGAGCTGGGAGTCAAATATCACCACCTGGTTTGTGAGCAACGCCTAACAACTCGCTCCAGTCCCAGGAGCGATGACTGGGGCAGAAGGGAAGAAACAGACAAGGGCGGCCACCCTGCCCGGGACAGTCAGGCAGAGAGGACCTGTAATTACCGTGGGACTCCCAGAGAGTTTCTCTCTGCTCCTCCGTCCTCACCTGTGAAATGCACGATGGAGTGAGATGGCTAAACTGTGTGATTTTTGCTATCTTGGGATGTGAAGACGTGTCATTTGACTGCGTTTGGCAAAAATCTTCCCGCTGGCTGGAGGCTCATGGCTTGGAGGAAGACGGAGGTGGGTGATCGCGGTTTGACTCGGTTCAGCTGTTGTGACCAGGTGGGATGCTGTGTGAGGCATGGGTCGCAGTGGCGTGGGAGGCGTGGCCCTGCTTCACCTGTGAAATGCACGATGGAGTGAGATGGCTAAACTGTGTGATTTTTGCTATCTTGGGATGTGAAGACGTGTCATTTGACTGCGTTTGGCAAAAATCTTCCCGCTGGCTGGAGGCTCATGGCTTGGAGGAAGACGGAGGTGGGTGATCGCGGTTTGACTCGGTTCAGCTGTTGTGACCAGGTGGGATGCTGTGTGAGGCATGGGTCACAGTGGGGTGGGAGGCGTGGCCCTGCCTTCTGGGAGGGAAGGGGGCTGCCGGCCACCAAAGCTAACACTGATGGGCCCTTCTGCATGCTCCGTCTGCTTGCCATTCACTGCATCACCACCAGGCCTCACGGGGTAGGTAGGGGATGCCTGAGGGAGCTGTGAAGAAGAGGTTTGAGCGGGTCCTGGAAAGATGGGTAAGGTGGAATGCAGGTGGAAGGGCACCTGCCTTGGGGCAGATGCATGGGAGCAGGAAGATGATGGAGCTAAGGCAAACATGGAGGGCTCCAGGCTCCACGGGGAGAAATCTGGCCCTTGTACTCCGTGGGAAGTGGCTGTGAACTTGGGCGGAGGGGAGTGTGGGATTCGCACTGAGTGCTGGGAAGGCTTCCATGGCTCGCTGAGTGCCCTTCTACCCCCTCCTCTGCCCAGGTATGGAGTCCTGCTGTGTTTTCAGGGTGTGGGGGGAAGATGGGGGGAGTTGTCTGACTGCAGAGACTTGACTTGGCTGCCTGGAATGAATCTGCCTCCTGTTTTGCTTCTGAGAGCACAGTCTCCAGAGGATATTTGTTGCTATTCTAGTTAAGGCCCAAGTGCTCCATTCTTCAAGGGAAAGATAGCACAAGAGACATCTTTAGGCTGTGTGAGAGCGATCAGTGTGGGAGATAGCCAGGACAGGATACGGGAGTCAGGGTGGACTGTTGGGGTGTTTGGAAGCCAGGATGGGCTGGCCTGAGGTCTGCTTATCTGGATTTTTTTAACGTTGTACAAAGGCCTCCTTTGCCTTTCTCTGTGGTTCCTAGCATTTATGGACCCAGAGATGACTATAGAGATCTGAACGTTCTCAAGGAGCTCCTTAGGATGGCTGCTGGCTTCCTTCATGGTCCAGATCCAGCACCGTCTGGGTTGGCTTTGTGGTTCACACTGAAACGTCACCAAGATGTTTTACGAAATGAGTGCAAAACAGTGTAAATTGAGAACTCAATTTCTTAGTAATAACATGTATTTAGTGTGTTTGGAAGGAAAACAGCCTAAATTATAGGCAAGTGTGATGATCGAGATCTGACATAAACATATCAACAGAGATGAAATGCAGACGCAGAAATCAGGAAAGCCTCTCTCACGCCAGGCAGGGCATGTTCCCATGCCATCTCCTTCCCCTGGCAGAGCTGGCGGGACCATCACATGCCTGCAGGGGTCTGGGCCTTTGGCTAACGGTGCAGGCAAAGCCTGGGTTGCTTTAATCTTTGGGCCCTGAGTCACCTGGAGGAGGCGTTTCAGTGCGTGTTTCAGATTCTGGGCAGAGCCCTTGCACCTGGGACCAGGAGCTTTCCAGTGGGCGGGGCTCTACAGATTCGGCCAGCCTGCCTGCAGCTGCTGCTTCTCCTGGCTGTGCTCACAGGGAGCTTCAGCTCCTGAAACTCAGCTCATATTTTTCTGCGTCTCCTGCTGACGTCTGTATTGGTTTGTGCTCGCTTTCCCTCTTTAACCGAAACCATCTCTATTTACTGATTCTTGGTGCCGAAAAAGCTCAAGTACTGACCCTCCAGGCTTCTGTTTTTGTCGTCTTTGCCCAGGTCTGTGATTTCCTGGGTATAAACAATGCTCGGTCTGGCTTATAGCAATTCCTAAGGATTGATTGCTTTAAAAAAAATCTGCCAAAGAGAAGTGCCTGGAATGGCAATTATTATTTTTATGAAACAGGGCAGAGATGTTGGGCCTGGTGAACATTTTTGCCTACTTCAGGGCAAGGTTGTAGCGAGGTGGGCGTTTCTTAAGTCAAAAATTTCTCATCCTCTCTGAAAGTCCTTAAGAGCGAAGGGTTGGTTTTTGCTTTCTTATGTTTTAATATCTCTTGTCTAGATATTCAGGAGCCTTGTGATACGTAACATGGCTCAGCAACGTTTATTTATGTAATAAAGCACTTTTGCATATATCAGATTGTAATGGTTTAGAATATAGATATTGAAGACATGCTGCTCACATTCAAGTAATGGGCTTGCTGTTGTAGGCTGTGTACACCTGAGAAACTCACTCTTCCTGGGCTCAAGGTGGTTTTTTGTTTGTTTGTTTGTTTTCACAAAATGGGGGCAATAATAAACTTAAGTCACAGATTATTGTGGGGGTGGATAATAAGACGTGTATCTAGTAGGTCTACACAAGCGTCGACCACTACTGTTACTATTATTGCATTTGCTCTCACGGTCAGTTGTTTAGGTTTAGAGGCGTGATCCCGATTACCCCGGCTCCCAGCTGCTGCTTGCACCTGTACTAGCTCCAAGCCCCGTAAGCTCACCTGGACCCCGGTGTTTGGAGAGCCCCAGGGGCCACCTCACCTGCACGCGGCATCAAGCCCACTTCCTGGGTCACACACATGCCCTGGCGGGCACAGTCTTTGGCTAATCACCCCTGCCTCTCTCAGTCCCGCCAGACACTGGGGCGGCTTCGTCGGCATCTCCGGGTGTGACTGCCTCTTGCTGCTCTGCTCAGGCAGGTCTGGGAGTCCTTCCCGAACCGTTGGAGGGGCCAGAGCCTCTAACTGCAGCGTGGTCCAGAGTGGAGCAGGGAGAATGGCTCGCTGCCTGTGGATTTGCACAGGGCTTGACACAGGGCTCAGCCCTTCCGAGGTGGGAGAGTTCCACCTCCCCCGCCCCAAAAGAAAACCCACCTGCCCGACGTGGGTGGGCAGTGGAGGTTTTTCTGGAGATGAGACCGAGGGTGTGCTTCCATTCCTAGGGGGTGCAGTGGTAAAGAATCTGCTTGCCGGTGAGATACAAGAGATGCGGGTTTGATCCCCGGGTTGGGAAGATGCCTTGGAGTAGGAAATGACAACCCACTCCAGTACTCTTGCCTGGGAAATTCCATGAACCGAGGAGCATGAGGGGTTACAGTTCATCGCATCACACAGAGTCGAACACGACCGAGTAACTGAGCACACATACACTGCAGACCATCTCAGAAACACTTCTTGTTTTTTAAGCACACTCAGATTCTCTTCCCACTCATCTTCTGCCGGGAGGCCTCCCTCAGCCCTTCTCCTTCCCTTTCCTTTTATTTATTTTTGGTTATTTGGAATCATTTCCATGCTTTGCCTGTCCCCTGGTATCTTGCTCACAAAGTGCCCATCAGAACTGCTTTTTAACACAGGAGACCCCTGGTTATGAACGAGTTCTCTCTCATACCAGGTGCTGGGAAACATTTCTTCCTATGTTGGACAAAATGGGGTTACCACACCTTGGGGGTCATTGCCTTCCGCCTCGCAGACCAGCTTTATCATCAGTGTTTTCAGCTCTACTCAATTCTGGATTGTCTTCCAACTCACAGGAGCTCATGCTGCAGAACTGCCTTGTCCAGTGCCACAGCCCTCCTGACTTGGAGATGCCCATGGTGTGGTGTCGGGCTCTCTAGGGATGGGTGGCCCCCTCTCCACTGGCTACAGTTGTCTTTATAACAGGGGTTCCATGCCTTACGCTACAGTTACCCATTGAGAATACCCAGTGATGGCCGTCCTCACTTAAGACCAGCCCATTCCAGTCTGTACTTTCAGGAAGGTTACCAAAACTCCCACGCTTTTACTGGATCTATGTGAGGGGCCATGACCTCAGAGTACTTGGGGGTCAGGCCATTTGTGCCCCATCTTCTACCCATTTGTGGTGAAAACGGCTTATCTGGCTGGATCACAGAGCACCTGCATCTGAATTACCTGGTGAATGTGGGAAAAAAAAATTGCCTGGGCTTTCCCAAGACCTAGCAAATCAGAACCTTGGGGGTTAGGGAAGAACTTGAATTTTAAACAAAAGTCCTAGCTAATGCTTCTACATGCCAAGATTTGAGAATCACTTCTCTAGACCCCTCAGAGCCCCTCGTCGAGCCACTGTGGACAGGGCACGTGATTGGGAAATCAGCTGCTGTGTTAAGCCACTAAAATTTCAGGATAAATTTGTTATCACAGCCTGTGTGCTAAGTCGCTTCAGTTGTATCCAACTCTGTGTGACCCCATAGAATGTAGCCCATCAGGCTCCTCTGTCCATAGGAGTCTCCAGGCGAGAATACTGGAGTGTAGCCATTTCCTTCTCCAGGGGATCTTCCCAACCCAGGGAGTGAACCTGCATCTGTCTCCTGCACTAGCACCACCTGGGAAGCCCTGTTATCACAGCCTAGCATTACCCTTCCCAATATCCAGGCTAAATTCGTCATCTCACAAATTTTCTTCAAGCTCCAGTAACACTGGCTGGTGACCCAGGCCCTGATGGCAGTGGGTGGGGCTGGGACACCAGGGTGTCACAGGGTGAGCACAGGAGTGCTCACTCTTGAGTCTGTCCCAGCTCACTCTTGGGTCTGTCCCAGTGCAGGGTCAGTCCTGCAGAGGTAGCACCTCGTTAAATTTCACACACTAAGATCTTCTCTTGCCTCACCCTGATGCTGGTTCTGGAAAGGACCTTGGAAGAGCCCAAGCTGTTGATCTAAACGTGGGTGTCAGGAGCTCCTGCTTCTTTCAAGGAGCAAATAAAAAGGATGTATACCTTCCCCTTCCTTCATGCAACAAAGACTTGTTGACACACGCCTGTCAGGGCTAGGTACTAGCTGTGACTAACCTGAAAGTGAAAGTCGCTCAGTCATGTCCGACTCTTTGCGACCCCATGGGCTATATATATAGTCCATGGAATTCTCCAGGCCACAGTACTGGAGTGGGTAACCTTTCCCTTCTCCAGGGGATCTTCCCAACCCAGGGACCAAACCCAGGTCTCCCACATTGCAGGCAGATTCTTTACCAGCTGAGTCACAAGGGAAGCCTGAGAATACTGGAGTGAGTAGCCTATCCCTCCTCCAGGGGATCACACAGTCAAGAGGTAGATGAATAAGGAAATCATGGGGCCGTTGGTTCTGAAAGGAGGGGATGAGCCAAGAGCTGGGAGTCGGGACGAGGAGAGGCCAGCTCAGCTCCCCTGGCAGACAACAATGGGAGAGCCTCACAGAGTGGTGCTTGTGCTTGGAGGAGGGTGGGGTGGGTGTAATTGACGATGCTCATGCAGATACCCCAGTTGGCTGATTTGTAACAGGGCTGTCAACATCATTGAAGCACAGACTTGGTCTGGCTTTCTACAGAAGGTGATTCCAGAACACTCGCCCACGGAGGAGGGCACGTTCCAAGTGCTGGGCTAGGTGCCTGGCCATAGAAAGGTCACTTTCTATGCCTGCTCAGGAAAAGTCACTTCCGTTGACTGGAGTTGAGCGGTGGGAATGGTCAGAGGGAGAGAGGAGGTGAGAAGCTCTATAATGAAGAAATGGATGAGAATGATTAAAAATCTTAGTAATATTAAATGAATATTTAGGATTTGCCAGGCATGGGCCTGAGCACTTTACCTGTACAGAGGTCACCAAAAACCCCATAAGGGGGATACTTATATTCATCTCCCATGCCAGCTGTGATAAAACACCAGAAACATAATGCCTTAAAACCACACAGACTTACTGTTCTGTGATTCTGGAGCTCAGGAGTCTGATTCTCACTAGGCTAAAATCAAGGTGTTGGCAGGCCTGTCTTCCTTTCTGGGAGCTCTGGGGGAGATTCATTTCCTTGCCATTGCTAGTTTCTGGAGGGCACCTGCATTTCTTGGCTCGTGATCCCTTCCATTTTCAAAGCCCACAGTATCAGCTGAGTTCTCAGTTGCCAACACTTTCGTTCTCCCCTGCCTCCCTCCCCCCTTTAGAGATGCGTGTGTTTGCATTGAGCCCACTAGGATCATGCAGGCTACTCGGTTTATCATGAGATCAGCAAGCTTAATTCCATCTGCTGTCTTGATTATCCTTTTTTAGGTGACTTGACATGCAGATCCTGGAGGATTAGGACATGGACATCTTTGGGGAGCCTTATTGTGCCTACATGAGAAAGTACTGTTAATGAAAGAGGTGTTATTAAAGGAAAAACAAGCACTACTACCACAGTTAGAAAGTTGAGCACCGAGTTGACTTATTTGTCAAGGGAAGACCTGCAGTGGAGGAAATTCATCAGGTGGCTTCTGGAAGGGAAAATGTCAGGGGTTTTTATGTGTTAGGGAAGGGAAGTTTGTTATTATGTTAATTAGGAATTGCCATTTGCACCCTGGATTGGACAGATGCATTTGTTGGTTTGTACATGGTCAGTTAATATAAGTCTTGCTGTGTATTGGTCAAGACAGAGCCTTCAGTTAGGTCTATGAATGGTCTTTTGATCTGGGGTCTCTCCAAGTCCATAGACGGTTTATTAGCTGCAGCTGATAACAGCCAGGGTGGTGAGACACAGTACTCAGTGCTGCTGCCCGAAATGGAAGGGCCTTCTTTTATCTCTTTTTGCTCCCAATTTACAGATGAGGAAGCTGAGACCTAGATAGGTCATGTAACTAGTGAATAGTGAAGCCAGGACCCAAACCTGCAAAGTCAGATGCCAAGTCTCCCTTATTAACCACTTCGCTTCAGGACCCAAACTCTAGGCTTGCCTGACACATGTCTCCTGAATCCACCCAAGCCAAGGCAAGAGGCTGCCAATGGAGAATTCAGCAGTGGCACTTGCTGGAGATCAAGAGGCCTGATGGGAAATTCCGTGCCTATCCTTTCCAGGAGTTTTGGGAAAAGCATTTCCTAAGAGAACGGAGACATTTGTAGATGAAACTCACCAACCATCAGGCAGTGCCTCTTGCAGCAGAAAACATGATCAGCGTCTGACATTAACCCCGGGGCAGGAAGGAGCAGCTCATTAAGCTCTGGCGGGGATGCTGACAGCTGCAGACGGGAGACCATGTTTATAAACGACTTACAGAGGGTACCAGTGACACCTCATTACAGGCGCCCATCAAGGGCCTCTGCTTCCCTCTTCATCTTCCGCCATCAATCTTCCAGTGCAGAGCCTGTAATTAGGACCTGTATTGACTCTTGATCAATTTGGTTTATTAGGCTAAGGAGGAACACAGCTGGTTATGTGTACACACTGAAAAGGTTGTCATATGAAAGGGTGTGTGTTTGCGGGGAGGGTGGGGATGTACCCAGGGTACTTGGCTCGCCTGCAGCCACAGAAACATGCCTAAGGAACTCATTTCCTCTGGGGCCACCATGGCAGCCAGGGATGGCAGTTCATGTCCCTGAAATGAGCTAGGGTATCTGATACCATCACTCATGTATCACGTGGAATCACTGGCTCCCATTTATGCGTCCTGTGAGCCAGGCCCCGCACTGTACCATGTGAGCTAATTCTTATGTCAGCCCTACCCAGCTTCTCCAGGGGGAAAATGGAAGTTCAATGTGAAAAAATAACTGGCCAAGATCAAGAAAGCCCTGTTTGTGAGGTTGCCTTAAATTGCTGTTTTGTTTCATCACTCAGTTGTGTCCAACTTTTGCAATTCCATTTACTGTACCCGTCCCGCTCCTCTGTCCATGGGATTTCCCAGCAAGAATACTGGGGTGGGTTGCCATTTCCTTCTCCAAAGGATCTCCCCAACCAGGGATCGAACCCACATCTCCTGCATTGGCAGATGGATTCTCTATTCCTGAGCCAACAGGGAAGCCCTACATTACATATATAATGTCTTTTAATGTATACACTGTTGATACTAGGAACTCTCAGCTCAGTGTTGACCTAAATGGGAAGAAAATCCAAAAGAGTGGGGATCTATGTAGACGTGTAGCTGATTCACTTTGCTGTGCAGTAGAAACTAATACAGAATTGTAAAGCAGTTACACTCCAATTTAAAAAATCAGCGACATAGTGGACCAGGAATGGAAAAAGATCTTTGGTTCAGCCCCGTGGGGGACACTGCCATGTCAAAATGTACAGACTTGATGGGGTGGAGTAAGGGTCAGAGGCTAGAAACAGCCCCAGTCTAGCAAAGAGGAAGCCCCGAAGGCTGTTGTCTGAGAATGTGTGATCTCCTCTGAGAGATTGCTGTCTGTCCTGTCAGAGAGTTTGCTGCTGAGATAAGCACCTCCTTAGGAGACAGACCGTCAGACTCTCCATCCAGCTTGTCACTTTACCCTGGTCGCATAGCCAGCTCCACTTGCATTGAGTCCAAATCACATGACAACTGTCTGGCGATGAATTGGCTTCCCCTACAGATTCCCTGTGGATAGATAATGGCTGATTTAGCCATTGCACTTCTCATGGTGAATTTAAATGATGGCATTTGGGTATATGCATCAACTTATTGTAAGCTTGGTGAAGGAGAGTCTAGCCTTAAGGGATGGCCACAACATTTATGGATAAGGACAAGATCCTGAGCATTGAGGCTACAGTTAAACAGCTGCTGCTGCTGCTAAGTCGCTTCAGTCGTGTCCGACTCTGTGTGACCCCAGAGAGGGCAGCCCACCAGGCTCCCCTGTCCCTGGGATTCTCCAGGCAAGAACACTGGACTGGGTTGCCATTTCCTTCTCCAGTGCAGGAAAGTGAAAAGTGAAAGTGAAGTGGCTCAGTCGTGTCCAACCCTCAGCGACCCCATGGACTGCAGCCTTCCAGGCTCCTCCGTCCATGGGATTTTCCAGGCAAGAGTACTGGCGTGGGGTGCCATTGCCTTCTCCAAGTTAAACAGCTACTCTTAATCAATTATGCTGGGAAATCTGATGTCTTTCCAGAGTGATACTGGGTCCTAGAGGCTCATCTTAAAATCCATGGCCATTACCTTTTAGTATCAAGGGAAGCAGGGCTTGATATCACTTTCCTAGTCTTTTTTTAAACAATTTGTTTTATTGAAGTATAGCTGATTTACAATGCTGTGTTAGTTTGTGGTGGACAGCAAAGTAATGCAGTTATTGTTGTGGATATTCAGGTGCTCAGTTGTGTCCGGTTCTTTGTGACGCCATGGACTGCAGCACACCAGGCTTCCCTGTCCTTCACCATCTCCCAGAGCGTGCTCACACTCATGTCCATTGAGCCAGTGATATCATCCAACCATCTCTTCCTCTGTCGTCCCCTTCTCCTCCTGCCTTCAATCTTTCCCAGCAGGGTCTTTTCTAATGAGTCAGTTCCCTATCCATCTCTCCTCCACCTCACCTTCCTAATCTTGATCTCTTGGTACAGACTGTAGGCAGTGAAGGTTCTGCCCTGGAGAAGATGGGATGGAAAGGGAGGTGGGAATGGGGGCTTCAAGATCTCCCAACTCTGCATGGGAGAGGAAGAGACCAGGAGTTGGGCTCTCCAGTCTGCTCTCTGGGTTTTATAAGTTGAGGCTCAGAGTTTGACTCATTCCTCGATCCTCTCTCTAAGGAGCAACTCAGAGGCTGGGCAGGGCCAGGGGGCCTAGGCCCTGAGGGAGGTAAGAAAATGATGTTCAGTTCAGTTTAGTCGCTCAGTCATGTCCAACTCTTTGAGACCCCATGGACTGCAGCACGCCATGCTTCCCTATCCATCACCACCTCCCAGAGCTTGCTCAAACTCATGTCCATCGAGTTGGTGATGCCATCCAACCATCCTTCTCTCACCTTCAATCTTTCCCAGCATCAGGATCTTTTTCAGTGAGTCAGTTCTTTGCATCAGGTGGCCAAAGTATTGGAGTTTCAGCTTCAGCATCAGTCCTTCCAATATTTAGGACAGATTTCCTTTAGGACTGACTGGTTGGATCTCCTTGCAGTCCAAGGGACTCTCAAGAGTCTTCTACAACACCGCAGTTCAAAAGCATCAATTCTTTGGTGCTCAGCTTTCTTTATAGTTCAGTTCTCACATCCATACATGACTACTGGAGAAACCATAGCTTTGACTAGATGGACCTTTGTTGGCAAAGTAATGTCTCTGCTTTTTAATATGCTCTCTAGGTTGGTCATAGGTTTTCTTCCAAGGAGAAAGTGTCTTTTAATTTTATGAAAAGAAGGATGAACCACTGACTAATACAGTTCATAATAAAAAATCAGACATGATGTTTTTCTTATGGGAAAAGTCAGTTCTTCCTGAATCTTGAGGAGGAGCCCAGATATAGGCTCAGAATATGCCTGCAAATTGTCTGATGGTCCTCATATTTAAGTGGGGTCTGTCCCCTTTCCTTGAACCCGGATTTACTTTGTGACTGGATGGCCAGCAGAGTAGAATAGAAGCTAGCAAGGGCGGGTCACAAGGGGAGACAGAGCTTTCTCCTGGTTCTTTTGTGATAGTCACATTTTGTTGCCTCAACCATGACATAAAAATACTGAAGCTGCCATATTATTCATTTATTGAATGAATATTCATTCAATTATTCATTTATTGAAACTCAGGACACCTGGACGTGAAGGAATACAGACGAGCCACCTTCCCTCTGCCCTGCCTAATTCCTGATCCACAGAGCATAATAAAATAATTGTTTTAAGGCCCCTATGTTTTAGGGTAGCTTTTAATGCAGCAAAATATAATTGAAATGGTTGCTGATCTTAATGGCTTGGAATTAGACCATTAAATTGTTTGAGCCAAACAGAGCCAGACAATGTCCACCTCACAGGTATGAAGGTGATGTTGAAGCTTCCAGCAGGCAGTAGGTTCTTAGCAAATCATGGTTTCCTGCCATTCCAGAAGGCCCTTCCCACGTCTCTTGGCCTGTTCTTTGGAGAACAGGGACTTTTACTGCCGAGTCAATAGGGAAGTTTTACATGGGCTCCACTGCCTGTTTCTAATTAAAATCGTAAAACCCCTCTGTTAGCACCTTAATAACTTCTGCCAGGCTGAAGGCAAGTTTCATAAATAGAATTCTTAAAGGAAATCTGAAGCTACTTCTATAAAATAAAGAATCAGCCCCCAGGGTCTAAGTGCAGTTAACTGAAAAAAAAAAAAAAAATTTTTTTTTCCCCTGTTCCTAGGGCAGTAGCTCTCAAAGTGTATTGGAATCTTATCTTGCCAAAAATTCAGATTTCTGGGCCCCAACATGAAGTAAATATTTTTGTGTGGCCCAGAAATTCTGATTTTTAAACAAGCACCTTCATTCCATTGAATTTTTAAAAAATAGCCTAATTGAGATACAATTCATATATCATACAATTCACTCATCTAAAATATACAACTCAATGATTTTTAGTATATCCATAGAGCTGGGCAATCATCAGCATAATCAACTTTGGAACATTTTCATCACTTCAAAAAGAAATCCTACACATTAGCAGTTATCTCCCCATTCCTCCCTACTCTCCTTGCCCTAAGCAACCACTAATTTACTTTTATCTCTGCAGATTTGTCTATTCTGACATCTCATATAAATGGAATCATATAATAGGCAGTCTTTTGAATGCCTTCTTTCACTGAGCATAATGTTTTCAAGGTTTAGCCGTCTCATAGTACTATCAGTACTTCATTACTTTTTATTGAATAACATTCTCTTTTATGACCATATCACAATTGATTCATTCATCAGTTGACAGACATTTGGATTGTTTCTACTTCTTAGTTATTAAGAATAATGTTTCTCCGAACATTCATGTACAAATTCTTACATGGATATATGTTTTCATTTCTCTTTTCATTTTTCTTGAGTATATGTTTTCCCAGATTGGGATTGCTGAGTGATATTGTAACTCTGTGGCCAATCCTTTGAGTAACAACCAGATTGTTTTACAGAGGGGCTGCACCACGTCACATTGGTCCCCACCACGCACAAGAGTTCTAGTTTCTCCACATCATCACCAGTACTTATTATTATATGCCTTTTTGGAGTATAGCCATCCTGGTGGGTGTGGAGTGGTAGCTCATTTTGCTTTTGATTTGCATATCCTTGATGGCTAATGAGAGCATTTTTCACCTGCTTATTGGCCATTTTCCTATCTTTTTAAGAGAAATATTTATTTAGATACTTTGATCTCCCCCTTTTAAACTGTGGTAAGAACACTTTGTATGCAATCTACTCTCTTAACACAATTTTGAATATCCAGTATTGTCATCTATGCACATATGGTTGTACAGCAGATCTATAGAAGGTGTTCATCTTGCCTTACCGAAACTTTCTGTTCGTTGAATCGGAACTCTTTCTCCCTTACCCCAGCTGCTGGCAACCGCCATTCTACTCTGCTTCTGTTGGTCTATTTTAGCTTCTTCATATAAATAGAATCTTACAATATTTCTCTTCTGTAATTAGCTTATTTCACTGAGCATAGTGTCCTCCAAATTCCTGCATGTTGTTGAATATAGGAGGCTTTCCTTTTTAAAAGAGCTGAGTAACGTTCCTTTGGGTCTACATACCACATTTTCTTCATTCTTTCATCAGTGGACATTAGGTTGCTTCCACATCTTTGCTATTGCTAATAATGCTGCATTGTAGATGAGAATGCAAATAAGGCACAAGTTAATGAGGTGGTATCCTGTGTTCATGGATCAGAAGACTTAATATTGTTAAAATGTCTATACTATTCAAGGGATCTAGTGATTCAATGCAGATCCTATTAACATCCCATTGGAAGTTTTTTTCAGACATAGCAAAAATACTCCTAAAATTCATATAGAAGCATAAAGGATCCTGAGTAACCAAGTCAATCTTGAGAAAGAAGTACAAAGCTGGAGGCCTCACATTTTCTGATATTAAATTACATTATAAAACAACAGTAATGGAGACAATGTGGTACAGATATAAAAGCAGACATGTGAGCAACGGAAAAGAATCAAGATCCCAGACACACACCCATGCATATATGGTCAGCTGTACATATGGACCTTTGATGAGAGTGCCAGGAATTCACAATGGAGAAAGGATAATCTCTTCACAAATAATGTTGGGAAAACTGAATACTGACATGCAAAAGAATGAAGCTGGATAGTTATACACAAAAATTAGTTCAAGATGGATTGACAAATATGAGGCTTAAAACCATAAAACTCATAGAAGAAAACATAGGGAAAAATCTTCATGATATTGGTCTTGGCAGTGATTTCTTGAATATGAAACCAGAACTACAGGTAGCAAGAGCCAAGCTAGGTAAATGTGATTACATAAAATTAAAGAAGTGCACAATAATGAAAACAATAGACTGAAAGGCAAAAGTATTTCCAGACTGTATCAGATAAGGCATTAATATACAAACTATATAAGGAGCCCTTACAATTCAATAGCAAAATACCCAAATAACTAAATCTAAACATGGACAAAGAACTTGAATGGGCATTCAAAGAAGACATATCAATGGCCCACAGGTACGTGAAAAGATGCTCAACATAACTAATCATCAGGGAAACGCAAGTCAAAACCACAGTCAGACATCATCTCACACCTATCAGGATGGCAGCTGTTTAAAAAAAAAAAGCAAAGGTAGCATGTTGTACACAAGAATGTAATCAGTGCAGCCATTATGCAAAGTGTATGAAGATTCCTCAAAAAAAATTAAAAATAGAATTACCATATAATCCAACAACCCCACTCCTGGATATATATCCAAAAGAATTAAAAAGCAGTATCTCAAAGAGAGATTGACGTCCTATGACTTGGAGAAGCTGTATCCTAGGTTTCAGAGCTCAAGGACCAAGGGGGATGGAGAGCGCCGTCCCTCCGCGAGCTGATGGGGGAGCAACAGCAGAGGTCTGGCAGGTGGTCTGGGGCGGTGCTCCCTCAAGTTCATCGTGGTAACTCAGATGCCTCCGTTTCTCTCCACCAGCCTGTGGATGGGCAGCTCGTGACACCTCTGCCCACAGAACAGCTCACCCCCCGTCTGCACATTGAGCAGGCTTTCTGCATATTCCTAGGACTCCTCTTGATTTGAGAACTCCAGGGGCACTTGCATGCACAGCCTGAGTATTTCCACTACCACCCGTCTGTGGGTTTCAGTCACATCCCTTTGTGGTTGGTGAATTTAGCAACTGCTCTCTGAGTGACAGGGTGTCGCCTCTTTCCTGTCTCTTGAGGAAGTAGCTTCTTGCACATGAGCAGAGCTGCTACCTGGGATCATTCTGCTTGTCTTGGGCCCTTGACCGCTTCCAAAGCGTGGATACATTTACCAATGATTCCTATTTTAAATCCAGGCACTGTTCTGTGCACTTGATGTGAATACCTCTGTTTTCATGGAAGCTGGCTGAGGCTCAGAAAAGTTAAGTAGTTGCCCAAGGTCACTGAGCTTTTGAGGGGGGCAGAGACTAGTTTTGAACTCAGGAAGTCCAGCTCTGAGTCGGCTGTCAAGCACCCTCTCCCTCTGAGTGTTGAGCCTGGCACGCTGTGAGCTGGAATGCCTCCCCAGCCTGACCATGTGATCCCAGGGACATTTGCCTCCCAGACTCTTCTCTGTATCTCCAGCACTTCCAACAGAGCCTGACACGCTGCAGCCCAGCAGATGTTCCTAGTGAAGGAGTGTGCCTGTCCCAAGGTGTGAGTCATGGCAAAGCTTTTATTCCTTGTGAAAATTTTCGGTGTAGCCCTGACTGGACCAGAAAGAGAGCTGCTCCTGTCTTTAGTCTAGAGGTGGGTGAGGGGCAGAGAAGTTCCTGCCCATCCTGGAGAGGAAGAGCTGTGCCTATGATTGAGTCACTGTGCACCCCCCCCC
>SJYC01008728.1:0-12266 GCA_006408675.1 Madoqua kirkii
CCCCCCCCCCCCCCCCCCCCGAGAGGGACCCACTGGCTGTTTTTGACACGTCAAAAGCAGGGCTGGGAATTATGGGTGATCCAAAAACACAAATTTATGAAAATAGCACTCCCTGTGGAGAAACACTGGCTCAACTAGGAAGAGAAAAGCAGAACTGATGCTCCCTGCTGAGAGCTAAATGGGAGAAAGAGAGCTGGCGAGGCTGCTGTAAATGCCTTCCATGGGAGAGGCCCAGAGATCATCTCCAGGATGCTGCGAGGGGCACTGATCCTATCTCAGCTCCATCACCAAGACCAGCAGACAGGCTTGGGCCCATAGTCCGATCCTGGCTTGTCACTCACTCTGGCCAGAGTACCAAAAGTGAGCACAGCCCAGGTTCTTCCCCAAGACCTACAGACAGCAGAGGGTGTCAGCTGATTCATTCCGGTGGTCTGTTCTGGGGCACACAGTCCTGTTACTGAACCAAACTTGGGTTCTCTCACCTGTGTGCAGTAAAGCCAGTGGCACCTGACATCTGTTGATAGTGGTGAAGGAAAGTGGAGCATTTATTGTAAGGAGTCCAGGCAGCCAGTGCTCAGAAGGCCTGACTTCTCCAGTGGCTTTCAGGGAAATGTTTTTAAAGACAGGATAAGCGAGGGGGTTTTGGGGTGCAGGATCAGCTCATGGATGTTTTTCTGATTGGTTGTGAGGTAATCAGGAGTTAGCATCATCTATCTTCTGTTTCCAACTGGTCTGGGGTCTGTGGGCTTGTGGGTTGCATGCAGTTAACTTCTTCCAGCTGGTGGGGGTTTCAGCAGCTCAATGGATATCGCTCAGAACATAGATAATAGCCCTTGAGGAGGAGCTTAAGGTCCTTGACTTTGTTTAATGGCTGAACTTACGGCAGAAAGTGAAGAGGAACTAAAATGCCTCTTGATGAAAGTGAAAGAGGAGAGTGAAAAAGTTGGCATAAAGTTCAACATTCAGAAAACGAAGATCATGGTATCCAGTCCCATCACTTCATGGGAAATAGATGGGGAAACAGTGGAAACAGTGTCAGACTTTACTTTTTGGGGCTCCAAAATCACTGCAGATGGTGAACTGCAGCCATGAAATTAAAAAATGCTTACTCCTTGGAAGGAAAGTTATGACCAACCTAGATAGCATATTGAAAACCAGAGACATTACTTTGCCAACAAAGGTCCATCTAGTCAAGGCTATGGTTTTTCCAGTGGTCATATATGGATGTGAGAGTTGGACTGTGAGGAAGGCTGAGTGCCGAAGAATTGATGCTTTAGAACTGTGGTGTTGGAAAAGACTCTTGAGAGTCCCTTGGACTGCAAGGGGATCCAACCAGTCCATTCTGAAGGAGATCAGCCCTGGAATTTCTTTGGAAGGAATGATGGTAAAGCTGAAACTCCAGTACTTTGGCCACCTGATGCGAAGAGTTGACTCATTGGAAAAGACTGTGATGCTGGGAGGGAATGGGGGCAGGAGAAGAAAAGGATGACAGAGGATGAGATGGCTGGATGGCATCACGGACTCGATGGACATGAATCTGAGTGAACTCTGGGAGTTGGTGATGGACAGGGAGGCCTGGCGTGCTGCGATTCATGGGGCTGCAGAGTCGGACACGACTGAGCGACTGAGCTGAAACTATTATTTTGTCTTGCTTGATTGTTTTCCTTTGTTTTTGCATTTTCTCACTTCTCTGATTAAGTTTTTTCTTTGGCACTCAGGGAAATGCTTATTAGGAAGGTAGTTTTTCGATGAATAGGCAGGTGGGAGACATGGGGGCAGGTCTGCCCGGAAGACCCTGTAGGATTCTGCTCAGTTACAGCCCTGCTGTCTTAGTTGAGTTTCCGTGGAAGTAGACTCTCAGACAAGAAATGTGTCAGTAGTTTTTTTGGGCAGTGGTTCTGCAGGGCATTAGGGAAGTGAGACAGAGAAGGAAAAGCATGATGGGAATTCGATCCCATCATGCTTTGAGGGATCCAGTCTTCAGCTGCCATGGTCTGAGCCTCCTTCTGGGGGTTATTATGACAATAGGCAGAGCCCCTCAGTGAAGGTGGCTTGAGGAGCAAGGGATGGGCTGACACCCGCAGTCAGATGTGGAGTGGCTGGAACCCTGCCACTGATCTGGGGAAGAGAAAAGCAAGAAACGAGCTCACTAAATACTGAGATCATATTCTGGATTTCCAGTTTGGCCTGTTGTTGGCGCATATGTACAAATACAATTAAAATATATCTTGAAACATCAAAATTAGGTCAGTTTTCCCCTAGAACTAATGCAGAATTGCAAAGCTCTCAGGTTGAAGCGACCTGGTGTCTTCATTTGTGGGAGACCACATTTTCCAAAGTTTGGCACACAAGCAGCTATTTCCAGACACAGCTCCCTCATTGTTTAGCTCCTGGTGGATCTGTTCAGTCTGGAATTTCCCCAAGGCCTCTTGCCATTTGCCAGCTGAGCAGATTACATTGATTGATGTGTGTATTCCAAGTCATGTTTAAGTAATGCAAATCTGCCTCCACTCCAACACTGACTGCAGTTTGTTCCCCCACATCTAGGGTGGAGGGCCTGAGTGTGCCGAGAAGCACAGTCAGAAGCCAGACCCGGCTCGCAGAGTTTCATCCGGGAGGCCTGGCAGCTGAAACAGTCCTGGGCTCATACACGCCCAGCTGGGCACTCTGGGTGCCCCGAGTGGATTCTGCCAGGCCTGTCTCTGAGTGCAGGTGAGATGGTAGACTTATCTTAGGCCTGCTTTCCCAGGGCCCAGAGGGTGACTGACCAGGCAGATGACTGGGGCCACAGTTGACCTGAGTGGCCTCTTTTCCCCCTCAGAAATCCTGTTGCTCTCAGAGATGTCCCAGGTTCAGTTGCTTCTGCTTTTGAAATTTGGAGCTTTAAAAAAAAACTTTCTATTTTATATTGGTGATATCTGATTAACAATATTGTGATAGTTTCATGTGAACAGTGATGGAATTCAGCCATACATATACATGTATCCCTTCTCCCTCAAACTCCCCTTCCATCCAGGCTGCCACGTAACGTTGAGTATAATTCCATGTTCTAGACATGGAATAGTACGGTTCTTGTTGGCTACCCATTTTAAATATAGCAGTGTATACATTCCACCCCAAACTCCCTGTCTCTTTCCCTGGTCCTTCCCCCCAGCAACTATAAGTTTGTTCTCTAAGTCTGGGAGTCTCTTTTTGTTCAGTTCATTTTTATCAATTCTTTTTAGATTCTACATACAAGGGACGTCATATATTTGTCCCTCTCTGTCTGACTGACTTCACTCAGTATGACACTATCCAGGTCCATCCATGTCGCTGCCTCGTTTCATTCTTTGTAACGGCTGAGTGATATTCCATCGAACATACGTACCACATCTTCTCTGTCCCTTCCTCTGTCAGTGGACATTCAGGGTGTTTACATGTCTTGGCTATTGTAAACAGTGCTCCAGAGAACACTGGGCTGCACGTATTCTTTTGGAATGTGTTTTTTTCTGGATATATGCCCAGTGTCATATAGTTGGAGCCTTTTTTTTTTTTAGTAAAGTGTATTGATTTACAATGTTGGTGTACAGAAAAATACTTCAGTTATACGTGTGTGTGTGAGTACATATATATATATATGCTGCTAAGTCACTTCAGTTGTGTCTGACTCTGTGCGACCCCATAGATGGCAGCCCACCAGGCTCCCCCGTCCCTGGGATTCTCCAGGCAAGAACACTGGAGTGGGTTGCCATTTCCTTCTCCAATTCATGAAAGTGAAAAGCGAAAGTGAAGTCGCTTAGTCATGTCTGACCCTCAGCGACCCTATGGACTGAGCCTACCAGGCTCCTCCGTACGTTGGATTTTCCAGGCAAGAGTACTAGAGTGGGTTGCCATTGCCTTATATGTATATATATATATTTATATAAAGGGCCTCCCAGGTGACTCAGTGGTAAAGAATCCACCTGCCATTGTAGGACACTGGGTAGTTGTGTCTGACTCTGTGCGACCCCATAGATGGCAGCCCACCAGGCTCCCCCGTCCCTGGGATTCTCCAGGCAAGAACACTGGAGTGGGTTGCCATTTCCTTCTCCAATTCATGAAAGTGAAAAGCGAAAGTGAAGTCGCTTAGTCATGTCTGACCCTCAGCGACCCTATGGACTGAGCCTACCAGGCTCCTCCGTACGTTGGATTTTCCAGGCAAGAGTACTAGAGTGGGTTGCCATTGCCTTATATGTATATATATATATTTATATAAAGGGCCTCCCAGGTGACTCAGTGGTAAAGAATCCACCTGCCATTGTAGGACACTGGGTTTGAGCCTTGGATCAGAGAGATACTTGGAGGAGGAAATGGCAACCCACTCTAGTATTCTTGCCTGGAAAATCCTGTGGACGGAGGGGTCTGGTGGGCTACAGTTCATAGAGTTGCAAAGATGTGACTGAGAGACTGAGTGTGCATGCGTATTCACATAGAAGACTGAAAATAAATGAACACATTTATTTCAGATTCTTTTCCACTGTGGTTATTACAATATATTGAATATTGTTCCCTATGCTCTACAGTAAATCTTTATTTTATATAAAGTAGTGTGTTTCTGTTAAACTCATATTTCTAGTTTATTGTACCGATTCCTTTCCCCTTTGGTGCTCATAAGTTTGTTTTCTGTGTCTGTAAGTCTGTTTCTGTTTTGTAAATAAGTTCATTAAGTACTTTTTTTTTTTTTAGATTCCACATATAAGTAATATCTTATGCCTTTTTCTGCCTAACATACTTTACTTTTTAGTATGATATTTTCCAGGTCCATCCATGTTGTTGCAAATAGCAATATTTCATTCTTTTTTATGACCGTCTAATATTCCTGTGTGTGTACCACATCTTTACCCATTCTTCTGTTAATGGACACTTAGGCAGCTTCGTTGTCTTGGTTATTGTAAATAACGCTGTTATGAACATTGAGGTGCATGTATCTTTGAATTAGCATTTTATCTTTTCTGAATATCCCAGAAAAGTGGGATTCCTGGATCACATGGAAACTCTGGTTTTAGTTTTTCGAGGAACCTCCATACTGTTTTCCGTAGTATTCTCACCACTATTCCCCCCAGCAGTGTAGCAGGGTCCGCTGAGAATTTGGAGCTTTGAAGAGCTGCCTCGAGACTGCTTCCCTCTCTACTCCCTCACCTCTCTCACACCTTCTTTAGTCCATCAGTTTAGTTTAGTCGCTCAGTCGTGTCTGACTCTTTGCGACTCCCTAAACTGCAGCACGCCAGGCCTCCCTGTCCATCACCAACTCCCGGAGTCCACCCAAACCCATGTCCATCGAGTCGGTGATGCCCTCCAACCATCTCATCCTCTGTCGTCCCCTTCTCCTCCTGCCCTCAGTCTTTCCCAGCATCAGGGTCTTTTCAAATGAGTCAGCTCTTCACATCAGGTGGCCAAAGTATTGGAATTTTAGCTTCAACATCAGTCGCTCCAGTGAATACCCGGGACTGATCTCCTTTAGGATGGACTGGTTGGATCTCCTTGAAGGCAAGCCTTTAACACAGGGACTGAGACATGGGAATTTAAGACCAAGATGCTAACCCGTGTCTGGGTCTATTCTCTGCACTCAGCTCACCAGGACTTGGGTTGATGAGACCTGGAGCTTGGTTCTCAGATGGGCCTTGGGCTCACCTTGGCCCCTTCTTCTCATTTTGCAGGTGCCTTTCCTCTCCCACCTGGCAGTGCCACACAGTAGACCAAGGCCATCCCTATACGAGTCAGCACTGGGGCTCCTAAAGCCTAGGGTACTTCTCCTTTATTCTTGTGTGGTAGTCAGATAATGTGCTCCTCCCTACTGAAAAACCTGGGCCAGGCTCAGACACCTCTTTGTCCTTAACTACTGAAAGCATCTGTAAACTGCAACAGGGGTTGGCGAACTTTTCCTGTAAAGGGCCAGACTATTTTAGGCTTTGTGGGCCTTGTGGTCCTTATTGCAGCTGCTCACCTCAACATGACTAAGTGTGGCTGTGTTCCAGTAAAACATTTACAAAAATAAGCAGTGGGCTAGATGCTGCTTGCTGGCCATATTTTGCTAACCCCTGAATTAGAGTTTCGACTCTGAGAGTAGTTACATTGGTTGCAGTTGTTTATTGAGTGCATGCCAAAAGTACAGATTCTAGGTCCTGTATCCAGAGGATCTGTATCAGTGGCTCTGGGTTGGTACCCACAAATCTGTATTTCTGAAAATTTCGTGGATCATTAGGGATTGTATCTAGAAGTGCTGTACAAGTCGCCTGCTTTTACTGCTTACTGGACCCACAGCAGATACACAGTGGGATCAGTGGCAAAACTGGGAGCAGAGCTCTGGTCTTCCTCCCCAACCGGTATCCCTTCTGTTTCCACCTGCCCATCTGGGGACTTTTGGAGACCCTCCTAGAAAGCCAGGGATGTGATGAGCTCAGCTTTGGGCATCAGTGGGCTTGGACAATGGCCTTTAGTTCAATCACCTGCCATTTAGCTCAGGAGGAACCATCTACTCCACAGCTAAGCCCAGTGACAAGAATGTTCGTAAGTCACATGATGGAGAGCATGGAGCTCCCTGGAGTGGACCTGAGAGATGGATACCTTGAAAAGAGGCCATCTCCTTGGCCCTGGGTCTTTGGAAAAACTCAGTCTGTTAGAAGACTAGGCTGAGCCATTTTCCAGTTGAACCTTTTGTTCATTTACTTGTACATTCATTTCATTTTTCCTTCATGTGTTCAGTTAGCATTTATTTAGCACCTGTTTGGAGCCAGCTCCTGTCTGGCATTCAAGAAATACAGCTGACTCAAATATTATGTTTCTCTTTACTGTGATTCATGTGGCCGAGGTAATACATCTGTGAGTGACAGGGGAAGATCAGGGGCAGTCTTTCATCAGAGTGACAGGTTAGTTGGGGGCAGGACTCTGGGCTGCATCAGGTGTCAGCTTGGGGCCCAGGATCAGAGATCAGCCTCTGGTCAAGAAACATGGTGAAAGTCTCAAGACCACACCAACCCATTTCCTTGGATGTCATTGCTTAAGTGGCATGAATATGGGTGGACATATCTGTGGTTGTCTTTCCCATGACCTGCAACATTAATCTTAACCATGATAGTTATATTCCCAAGTAACAGGGCCCTGTGACCTTGGATAATGTGGGGAAGGAGCTTAGTAGCAGCTCAGAATATCTTCTCCTCATTACAGTATTCTCTGACTATTGAGGTGAGCATAGTCAGGGGAGTAATTGGTCAAAAAGACCCGTTTTTTTTCACTGAATAGGTTTTGGGGTGAAAGCCATTGTAAGATTTAAAGATCAGCGTCATCTTAAGAATGAATCAGAGTTCCACACACAAAGAAATCTTGCATTTTAGAGAAACAGTAATTTCATAAAAAGGAATTGCTAAGCTACTGCCTAACCATGCCAGCAGTTTTAGCGAATATTTTTCCATGTTAACATCTCAGAATGTCAAAGCTGAAGGGGGCCCACCCGGGGATGGTTCTGGTTATTTGTCTTTAAACTGTACTCTCTGGAATCCTCCCTTTTTCTGATGGTGCCTGTGGAGATACCAGGCTTGGGTTGTGTGTGGGTCCCCTGTATGATCTAAGACAGCAAGGCAGTTAGAGGAAGAGTGCCCTACCCCTTCTTCCTGCCCCCACCTTCCACCCCAGCCCTCTTCCCCCACATTCTGTCTCTCTCTTGGGAATGAGCATTTCTGCCCATTCAGGGAAGACCTACTTGACTCTTCACCAGTGTCCAGGTGCTGAAGCCCAAGATGGCCTCTGTTAATTCTGAATTAATTAATTAATTGTCTGGAGAGTTTTGGGGTGCAGTAGAAAAGAATCATTTTATTGCTTTGCCAGGCAGAAGGTGCCACTGCAAACTAATGCCCTCAAAACTGTGTGTCCCAACCTGCAGGGGGTAATGAGGAGTTTTATGGTAATAGTTCAAAGATCAGCTTGTGGATATTCTTCTGATTGGTTGGTGGTGAGTCAGCATCATCAGCCTTCTGGTTCCAACTGGTCTGGGGTCTGTTTATTAGCAGCATACCATTGATTTCTCCCACCTGGTGGGGGTTTCAGTATCTATAAAACAATTCAAAGATACTGTTACATATAATCCCATGATGGGGAACTAGGACCCTGCCTCAAGGCTGCACTACTATTTCTTTTGAATGTTCTTCCTTGTCTTAGCCTCCCCTCCCTTCCCTAATTAACATCTGTTTGAACCTGCCCTTGAACTCAGGGAACATCAGGGAGGCTGAATGAAGCCTATTTTCCTGTAAGCAAGAAATGGAGGACAAAGAAAGGATTTTATGCTCAGAGGCCCCACAGGGTCCTGCTAAGTATTAGTGTCAGCATCACCCGAGAAGAAGTGAGTCAGAGGCTATGCAGAATAGGTGCCTTTCAAGGCAGTGGCTGTAGCATCCCTCTTGTGGACACGTGGGCAGCAAGGGGTAACACTGGTGGAGCCCTGGCTCCTGGAGAGACCTTCCATCTTCCAAGAGACCTACATCTTGGAAAAGGAATTGTTTTAAAGAAGGTTCTTGCTATATAAGTTACATTGCTTTTCCTTTTCTTTTGAGAAGGTGGGCTTAGGTGGATGTACAGGTGTTGCCAACCTTATACCTCCAGTCACCTTTTATTTTTCTATGAAACCAAAGAGTATTTCCAAATGGCACTTATAATTTTGGAATGTTTTCTCCCAATTTGTGTGATGTCTCTTTCTTCAGGTAGGATCAATAACCTAGTTTGTTGGCATATTCTTGTTTTAAATTTATTCCTCCTTTAGAGGCTTTCATCTTTTGTTAACTGGGCTAAGGGCTCAAAGCATAGATATTAGGGAGACTGGATTCCTAGCTTATCTTTAAGATTCTTAGAGAAAGAGAGGTCAGAACTGGGAGAGCTTAAGCAGCCAGGTCAGCAGAGTAGTGGTGTTTTGAAGAGCATATTTAAATACCTGGCTCTGGGGCCTCTGCTTACATAGACTTCCCTGGTGGCTCAGATGGTAAAGAATCCGCCTGCAGTGTGGGAGACCTGGGTTCCAAGTTTGTAATTTCTTCAGTTCTGTCTCGCCACAGCAAAAATTTGAAGTGACGGACGGACCAGTGTTACAGCTTGCTGTTACAGCTCAGTTTTATTTGGCAAGCAAAGGAAAATACATCCTTGAGGCGTGAGGGCTGGCCGACCCAAAAGATGTGAAGAGAAGAGAAGAGAGCAACTCAATTTTGGCTCCTCTTTTTATATGTTTTTTCTCCTCCCCTTGAGCCTACCCTAGGTAAACTAGGCTAGCCAGGAGGGCCGTTTGCTTCACCTGAGGTTCTCACTGGTTCTCTGATGTTCCTTTCTTCTATTCTTGCAGGCTTTCCCCGTCTTTGTCTTTTAGTCACCGCCATTCTGGACTCCTTTTTCCTATTCTGACTACCTAACAGATCCCTGGGTTGGGACGATCCCCTGGAGGAGGCCATGGCAACACACTCCATATTATACCCATAGACAGAGGACCCTGGTGGGCTATGGGGTCCATGGGGTTGCAAAGAGTTGGATACAACTGAGTAACTAAGCACAGCACATTGTAAGTGGTGCTCCCTGGATGCAGACAGTGCAGCCTTCCCCATCAAGCACTCTCTCTCCCTCTCGTCTCCCCTTGGCCGTCTCCCCCCTGGCACGTTCACGTTCCTTGCATGAATCTTGGAGATGGAACCTGGGCTTAGAGAAAGGGTGACCTCTGGGAGCTGGGAGAAATGGGAAGGCATCCTAAAAGAGAAGGTGCAAAAAGGAGAGTAGAGCATGGAGCAGGGGAAACTGCATTTGGGAAGGCCTGGAAGCTCAGACTGGGCCAGAGCACACTTCTTGGTCCTCCATGGAAGCAGAAAGAGCAGAGGAGAGGCTGTGATCCATGTTCATCGGTGTCTGCTCTCCTGTATAGGAGTTGGGCTGACCATTCTTGATCAAAGCCTGGTTAGGTTTGTGCTCCACATGTCTTATGCTGCCTTCCAGAATATTCTTCTCTCTCCCTGTTCTCTCCCCACCTCAGTCTTCCAGCAGTGTTGTTTATCATCCCTTTGAGGTCCTGGTGTTCTTGGAAGCTTGTTCTTTCTTTCATTCTTATTGAAATTCTAATTGTATTGAGAGGAATTTAGGTTGGTTTGACCTGAGATGGGCTTTTAGAAGCCAATGAGGGTGCTTCTCTTCAGATATTTAGCAGTAATTGTCTTATGAAGTGCTCTCAAGTTCACTCTCAGAGAACAAGCCTATAATTTCTATTCGAATAGCTTCTAATGAGAGGATGCTTTTGTCAACTTGTGGGGCCAAGTCAGACTGTGGAAAAAAATATATTTCAGATTCCTTGGCCCTTGCACAAACTCAGAATATACAGCAAATGTGCTTTGGAGCATTATGGAGGCATGACAGACAGCTAAAGTGCGATGGAGGGCATGAGAGGTCTGAGATGCTTTATCTCTGCATCATTCACTTATTCAAAAATCATGTACCAAACACCTGGTATGTGTGCCAGCACTGTGCTCTGTGGGGGGCATCAAAGGGTGGATAAGATCTGGATCATGGGCCACAGGAATGAGGCACAGCCCTGTGTGTGTGTGTGGTGCATGTGTGCATGTTTGCACGTGTGTTCAGTTGCTCAGTCGTGTCCAACTCTTTGCGATCGAATGGACTGTGGCCCATAGGCTCCTCTGTTCATGGAAGTCTGTAGGCAAGAATGCTGGAGTGGTTAGCCATTTCCTTCTCTAGGGGGTCTTCCTGACCCAAGGACTGTACTCACATCTCCAGCACTGGCAGGTGGATTCTTTACCACTGAGCCACCAGGGAAGCCTGTGTGTGCCGGGCAGGTGGTTCAGTCAGTGCTTCCCCTAATACACACATCTTTCCTTCCAAGCACTTCCAAGGAGCTGACTTCACATGCATTTGCATGGGCATTTCATTATATATCTGCCTTTTACTATTTGAAGATGGGACCATCTATGACAGTTCTGTTTACCATAAATGGATAGTCAGTAAACACTGAAAGAGTGAGGGGGCTGATCCTTGATACACAATAGTCTCTCTTACCTGTGGTTTCTCTTTCTGCAGGTTCAGTTACCCAACTGAAGTCCAAAAACCAGTAAATGGAAAAGTCTAGAAATAAGCAATTCATTAAGTTTTAAATTGCATACTTCTCTGAGCAGCTGATGAATCTGATGCCATCCCACTATGTCCTGCCCTGGTTGTGAATTGTCCCTTTGTCCAGTGGATCCTGCCTGTTGTTCGTCACTTAGTAGCCATCTCAGTTATCAGACACATTTTGTGGTTTTGTGGTGCCTGTGTCCAAGTGACCCTTATTTTAGTTAATCATGGCCCCCAAGTGCAAGAGTCGTGATGCTGGCAATTCAGATATGCCAAAGAGAGGCCTTAAAGAGCTCCTTTTAAAAAGGTGAAAATTCTTGGCTGACTATGGAAAGAAAATTGTGCTCTGAGGTTGCTAAGACCCATGGTAAAATGAATCTTCTATCTGTGAAATTGTGAAGAAGAAAAAGAAATTGTGCTCGTTTTGCTGTTGCACCTCAAACTGCAAAAGTTATGGCCGTGGTGCACGGATAAGTGCTTGGTTAAGATGGAAGAGCCATTAAATTTGGACAGTAAGGGATTTTGAGAGAGAGAGACCACATTCACATAACTTATTTACAATATACATTATAATTGTTCTATTTTATCATTAATTATTGTTAATCTCTTACTGTGCCTAATTTATAAATTATATTTAATCGTAGAAATGTGGGTTTCCCAGGTGGCTCATTGGTAAACAATCCACCTGCCAATGCAGCAGACACAGGTTTGATCCCTGGTTCAGGATCCTTTAGAGAAGGAAATGGCAATCCACTCTAGTATTCTTGCCTGGACAGTTCCATGGACAGAGGAGCCTGGTGGGTTACAGTCCACGGGGTTGCAAAGAGGTGGACATGACAAAGCAAGCACATGCACACACAGGAGTGTATTAGGCAAGAGTGCTGGAGTGGATTGCCATTTCCTTCTCCAGGGGATCTTCCCGACCTAGGGATCGAACCCGGGTCTCCCACATTGCAGGCAGACACTTTACTGTCTGAGCCACTCTGAACCCCGTTTTAATATATACACTGGAAGAATCATAGTATATGTATGGTTTGCTGCTCTCTGTGGCTTCAGGCATCTATCAGGGGTCTTAGAGCCTTTACCATGGATAAGAGGGGGGCTAGGGAGCCACTGTACTATCCTGCTTAGCTGGGTGGCCGGGCACCTGAAGAAAGGAGTGGGAAGGA
>SJYC01008729.1:0-11122 GCA_006408675.1 Madoqua kirkii
GGACTGTAGGGAGGGGAGGGGACGGTGGCGAGTTGGGGAGGGGACCGACTGGCGAGGGGAGGCCACATCCTGCGGGTTTGCCCCGCCTTGTGGTCTCTGGGCTACAGCAGCCTCACCTGCCTTTCTTGGAGTGGGATTTGAGTGGCTGAACTCTAAGGTATCTGTGTGCCATCCTTCCCTTTGGTCCTGTCCCGGATCCGGCTCGTCCTGCTGATCACCCCTGTCTTTTTATGCTCCTCATCTGGATCGAGCGTTCCCTGAGTTTTGGAAAAGCTGAGCAGCCAGGGAGGCTCATACAAGAACACAAGGGCTAGTTCTAGAAAACTGCTTCTATTAGTGTCCAAGCAAGACAGAGCTGTGGAAGCCGAGTCCCGTGGACTGTTTCTCCCCCCTGCTGGACACACAGGACAGGTGCTTCCTGAGATCTATGGCACCTCGGGCAGGCCACCTCTCTGCCATCCATCTGGTGCTAACAAGATGACCAGTGAGCGCTCATTCTAGCTCTGAGAGTTCACAGGCTTATAAAATATGCATCAGACAAATGCCATCTTCATTTCTCTTCATTTACAGGCATTTTGTTGAAAGCCTGCTTCTCCCCCTCTTCTCATAAGGCTCCCAGGGTTGAAGATGTGATCTATCTGTCTGTGGGGCTCCTGGAGCCTGGGTGGACCTCATAACACTTCATCTTCCCCGCAGCATAACCTGGGCAGTCTTACCAAGAGGCTGGAACCCAAGTCGCTGTGTCCTGAAGCCATAAAGCCATTGCCTTATGTTTGGTTCCTTTGCAACCTCAGCCGCTCTCACATCTTCTGAGGCCCCTACCAGCCCAGAAACTGCGTCAAATGACAGCTCCTGAGTCACTTCACCACCCCCTCTGTCACCATCTCAGCTGACACTCTGTAAAGGAAAACAAGAACAGAGCTTCATTTCTAGCGGCTGCAATAAGACTTTGCTAATTAAAATGAAAAGCTTCAGTTCCCCGGATGAGCAAAGGAGGTGGAGAAACACCTTGAGGAAATCTTTCTCCAAATGAAAGGCCTTCGCGCTGGGCCCCAGTGGAGCCCAGGCCTCCTTCACACAGCAGGGAGTGTGAAATTGGGGTTCAGCAGCCCCACTCCCAATGTCTGATGAGGCCTCGGACCCTTTTCAAGGCGCTCCCACCCCTTCATCTCCCTCAGTCCTGGAGCCTCACGTGGGTTCTCAGGCTTCCTCAGACATTCAGTCATTGTGAACAGTCAGCGGGTCTTTGGATCATCCATCAAGGGGCTTCTTTTAGACCCCCCAGCTTCCTACGATGATCACCTGGGGAGAATTTCAAAGGTGCCGATGCTCAGACCTTTAAAAAACAAATCCCTACAAGAGGTCTGGGTATTTGCATTTTGTAAGTTTCCCAGGTGATTTGATTGCATGGGGAGGGGTAGGAACTTTTGTTACTCTCATCCAAAAAAAGTCTCCTTTCTGGGTGAGGACTCCAAGGACCCGAGAAGATGAAGCTGTCCCTGGCTACACAGCAAGGCAATGGCTTCCTGACTTGCTGACCCTTTCCATGACACGGGGCTGCCCTTTGCTCGCCTTCCTTCCAGAGCTTTGTGTGTGGATGAAGGAAGATGAAGATAGAAGGATGGTCAGCCTGAGAGCCTGGGGTCTGATCTTTCTGAGAGTGAATCATATTGGGAAGCTGTGAAATGCTTTACAAACGTAAATTATCTTTATTAGACTGAACCTGCTTCCCAATGCATCATTGCATATGTCATTTGGCTTGAACTTTCTACATCCTGATGAGACAGAAATAATTATTCCCCCATTTCAGATACAACAACTGATGCCCAAAGAGACCAGAGGCAATTATTCAAGCCACACAACATTTTGTGCGATAGACTTGGAACTAACTTCATATTTCCCAACTCCTGAGTGTGAAGGTCTTGCCTCTATATTGGGCTAGATATTTAAAAAGAGAAGGCTCAATCCAGAAGGCTGGGGTTTAGAGTGGCTCAGACGGTAAAGCGTCTGTCTGCAATGCAGGAGACCCGGGTTAGACCTTGGGTTGAGAAGATCCCCTGGAGAAGGAAATAGCAATCCACTCCAGCACTCTTGCCTGGAAAATCCCATGGATGGAGGAGTCTGATAGGCTACAGTCCATGGGGTCACAAAGAGTCCAAGGCGACTGAGCAACTTCACTTCACTTATGCATCTAAGCTCCCTTTATCTTATCATATGAATATTGATGGATTTATCCCAGAGGAATAGAAAGAAGGGATTAACACTTAGTTTACCTGTCTAGGGCTGCCTTTCCTCCTTATGCCCCTTTTCTGCCCTATTTCAGCGTTCCCAAATCTTCTGTTGAAGAAGGTGCATGGCCATGAAGTTCCTTGCATTTTACTTTAAGATATATCTTTTGTAAGAGCAGCCTGCTTGGTGGTTATGGACATAGACTGCCTAAATCCGAATTTTCAGTCTGCAGTTTACCAAATACAAAGCCTGAACAAAAGTTAATATATTTTTCTCAGCCTTTCTCCCCTCAGTGGAGATAACAGTAGTGCCTATGCTGTAAGATTATAAGGATTAAGAGAACTATAAATTATAAGCACTTATGTTAGTTAAGTGTTTATAGAAGCCAGTAAACCAATAAATGCTAGAGACCAATAAACCTCTCGGAGCTAAGCAGGGTCAGGCCTGGTTAGTACTTGGATGGGAAACCAATAAACCCCCATATTTCAGTGGCTTCACCCAACAAAGGTTAGCTTTTTACTCACGCTGAGTGTGATGGTGTCGGGTAACCCTCTGGAGCCCTCCATGTTGGACTCAGTTGACCCAGATTCCCTTCATCTTGAGAAGCATCTCAACACATAGTTTCCATAGTTTCAAACAGCTCCTGCTGAAAGTGATGGATCTCATCTCCCCCCAGAGCCTATTGGCCAGAATCAGTCACATGTTACAGTGTTAGTCGCTCAGTCGTGTCCGACTCTTTGCAACCCCATGGACTGTAGCCTGCCAGGCTCCTCTGTTCATGGTATTGTCCAGGCAAGAATACTGGAGTGGGTAACCATTCCCTTATCCAGAGGATCTTCCTGACCCAGGTACTGAACCCGAGTCTCCTGTATTGCAGGCAGATTCTTGGTGGCTCAGTGGTAAAGAATCTTCCTGCCAATCCAGGAGACATAAGAGAGTGGGTTTGATCCCTGGGTCAGGAAGACCCCCTGGAGTAGGGAATGGCAACCTGCTCCAGTTTTCCTGCCTGGGAAATTCCATGGACAGAGGAGCCTGATGGGCTACAGTCCATGGGGTTGCAAATAGTGAGACATGACTGAGCATGCACATACATGCTCTGCTTTGAAAACAAATTGTTATTTCATTCTGTCAGTCACAGGGGTCCCATTTACAAGGGAGCCTTGGAAATGCAGGAACTACTGGGCGAATGCCATTGTCCCTGCCAGTGTATGTCAGTTTTGTTAAATATAAAATTAATATGATTTTTTAAAAGATTCTTTTTTTTATGTTGATAGTTTAATTTTCTTGCAGTCTTATATATTTTATTCCTGTTTATTATTTCTTTTCTCCTGGCTTAAAATTTTATGTCTTTGTATCTTTTCGTTCATTTTGTTTTGTTTTGATCACTACCAGTAAGCAGTTTGGCAGGGACGGTAGGAGTGAGAAGCCCTGTCAACATCTGGGAAGTCTAGAGGCCACTGTTTCCAGCCCCAACTTCCTTTTGGGGATTGAGTCTGCTGGTTCTTTCAGAAATCTCACCCTGGGATGCATATGGGATCCACAGCTCAGCCTCCCTGCGGCTTTGCTTTTCTTCCTGTAGTTGCATGCTTGAGTTGTTGGAAAGATGTTACCACTGACAGTTCCTCAAGGCCTGATGCAGGGTGCTATATGTTTTATTTTATTAAAAAAATATTTATTTAACTGCACGGGATCCTAGTTGTAGTAGATGGATTCTGTAGTTGCAGCATGCAGACTCTTAGTTGTGGCCTGTGGGATCTGGTTCTCTGACCAGGGATCGAATCCCGGCCCATTGCATTGGGAGCGCAGAGTCTTAGTCACTGGACCACCAGGGAAGTCCCGAGATGCTGAATGTTTTAAAATCCAGGGTTTCTGACATGGGTAGCTTTGCCTTTTGAAGACAATTAGGGGATGCTGGTAGCAGGCCAACCTGGGCAATGGCTAACAGAAGCCCTATTGAGGGGAAGGGCCAACTAGGGCTGACCGTTGCTACAGATGCCCACAGGGGGGTGCCACCGCCAGCCTCCAAGACTCTTCTGCTTGAGTTTTCCACCTCCCACCTTGACAGGCCTTGTAGAGTAGGCCCCTTGATCCCTTTCCCTTTAAGAGAAGTGCTGAGCTGAAGCCCTACAAAGAGGGTGCAAACTCTGATTTTTTGAAGGGAGTCAGCTGGGAGGGCAAGTGCATTTGTCAGGAAATACGTGGAGCAGAGTGAGCTTGGCTCAGAATTCCAGAGTCTGTAAGGAAGAGTAGGGGCCTGGAGTCCTCCTAGGAAAGCAGGTGCTTGGGACATTGGGAAGAGTCAGGCTGGGATTCTCTGCTTTGGATCCATCTCTCTGAGAGCAGATGTAGATGCCTTTCTGGGATCTCGGGTGTGTGCACGGGGAGTGTCTGTGCAGAAGGATTTCACCAGTCTGTAGAGCTAAGACCGTAATGACAGCATACCCCACATCACACGTCGAATCCCCTCATCCCCAGGACCTCTCGGCATGGTATTTCTTTCACATAAACGCCTCAACCCCCATTCCCACGGCAGAACCCATCTCTCTCTTTTTCTTAGACCCAGGTACTGAACCCGAGTCTCCTGTATTGCAGGCAGATTCTTGGTGGCTCAGTGGTAAAGAATCTTCCTGCCAATCCAGGAGACATAAGAGAGTGGGTTTGATCCCTGGGTCAGGAAGACCCCCTGGAGTAGGGAATGGCAACCTGCTCCAGTTTTCCTGCCTGGGAAATTCCATGGACAGAGGAGCCTGATGGGCTACAGTCCATGGGGTTGCAAATAGTGAGACATGACTGAGCATGCACATACATGCTCTGCTTTGAAAACAAATTGTTATTTCATTCTGTCAGTCACAGGGGTCCCATTTACAAGGGAGCCTTGGAAATGCAGGAACTACTGGGCGAATGCCATTGTCCCTGCCAGTGTATGTCAGTTTTGTTAAATATAAAATTAATATGATTTTTTAAAAGATTCTTTTTTTTATGTTGATAGTTTAATTTTCTTGCAGTCTTATATATTTTATTCCTGTTTATTATTTCTTTTCTCCTGGCTTAAAATTTTATGTCTTTGTATCTTTTCGTTCATTTTGTTTTGTTTTGATCACTACCAGTAAGCAGTTTGGCAGGGACGGTAGGAGTGAGAAGCCCTGTCAACATCTGGGAAGTCTAGAGGCCACTGTTTCCAGCCCCAACTTCCTTTTGGGGATTGAGTCTGCTGGTTCTTTCAGAAATCTCACCCTGGGATGCATATGGGATCCACAGCTCAGCCTCCCTGCGGCTTTGCTTTTCTTCCTGTAGTTGCATGCTTGAGTTGTTGGAAAGATGTTACCCTGACAGTTCCTCAAGGCCTGATGCAGGGTGCTATATGTTTTATTTTATTAAAAAAATATTTATTTAACTGCACGGGATCCTAGTTGTAGTAGATGGATTCTGTAGTTGCAGCATGCAGACTCTTAGTTGTGGCCTGTGGGATCTGGTTCTCTGACCTGGGATCGAATCCCGGCCCATTGCATTGGGAGCGCAGAGTCTTAGTCACTGGACCACCAGGGAAGTCCCGAGATGCTGAATGTTTTAAAATCCAGGGTTTCTGACATGGGTAGCTTTGCCTTTTGAAGACAATTAGGGGATGCTGGTAGCAGGCCAACCTGGGCAATGGCTAACAGAAGCCCTATTGAGGGGAAGGGCCAACTAGGGCTGACCGTTGCTACAGGTGCCCACAGGGGGGTGCCACCGCCAGCCTCCAAGACTCTTCTGCTTGAGTTTTCCACCTCCCACCTTGACAGGCCTTGTAGAGTAGGCCCCTTGATCCCTTTCCCTTTAAGAGAAGTGCTGAGCTGAAGCCCTACAAAGAGGGTGCAAACTCTGATTTTTTGAAGGGAGTCAGCTGGGAGGGCAAGTGCATTTGTCAGGAAATACGTGGAGCAGAGTGAGCTTGGCTCAGAATTCCAGAGTCTGTAAGGAAGAGTAGGGGCCTGGAGTCCTCCTAGGAAAGCAGGTGCTTGGGACATTGGGAAGAGTCAGGCTGGGATTCTCTGCTTTGGATCCATCTCTCTGAGAGCAGATGTAGATGCCTTTCTGGGATCTCGGGTGTGTGCACGGGGAGTGTCTGTGCAGAAGGATTTCACCAGTCTGTAGAGCTAAGACCGTAATGACAGCATACCCCACATCACACGTCGAATCCCCTCATCCCCAGGACCTCTCGGCATGGTATTTCTTTCACATAAACGCCTCAACCCCCATTCCCACGGCAGAACCCATCTCTCTCTTTTTCTTAAAGGTTTATTTGGCTGTGCTGGGTCTTAGTTGCAAGAGGCAGGACTTTAAATCTTTGTTGCAGCACGCACACCCCTTATCGTGTCATGTGGGATCTAGTTCCCTGACCAGTGATCAAACCTGGGCCCCCTGCACTGAGACTGTGGGGGGGACCACCTTGCCACTGGACCACCAAAAAGTACCCAGAACTCATCTTTTGCCCAACCCCAGAGAGAGGCATCTCTCCCTGTCTCTTCTTGGAAAAGTGCCAGGGTCACGGGCCCTGTATCACTGTTACTGTGAATTTTCTCTGCTCAGCAGATTCTCCAGTAATCTTCATTCTACCCTTAACCTGCTTCAGACTTTGGACCAGTTGAGCTGGGCTTGTGAGAGTCAAGGTGAGCTGCTTCTCAGGGAGTTATGACTTTTATAGGTAACTACTTGGCCTATGTCTTCAGACCCTGTGATCAATCTGGAGTTCGCTCCTTGGAGACAAGGCATTTCTTCTCCACTTACCTGGTTGGGTTTGTAAAGATGTAAATCCTGATGCATTGACTTAAAGAGTAGGTTTTAATATTAATTTCTCCAAGAGGCTTGGAATTTAGAACAATTTATCTCATCATATTCATGATTTCAGATCGTTTATCTCTCCAGTGGCAGAGTCTGGGAAAACTGGCCAACATTTTTCTTTCTCCGTATATTATGTGGCCTTCTTTGAGTCTTGTGGCCCCCATATTTTGTCTTTCTGGTTCTAACAGGACATGAGTTGCTTTAGCACATTTCCTGCTGAAGGCAGCCCAGTCTGTCTGGACATATGGTGCCCTTGTGCAGATCTTTTAGCTTTTTCATTTATTCTGCCACCGTAGGGCAGTTAGTTGTCTCTGGGGATCTGGGTGTCAAGGCTGTCTGGCTTGCCCCTAGGACCCTACTTGGAGCCATTAGTGATGGATGATCGCTCTCATAGGCCACTCTCAAAGAGACAGATGTATTCACCTCCTAGGAAACTTTTGCACCCAGCTTCTTATTTTGCATAGAATCTGCAGGCTTCTCTGGTGGCTCAGAGGGTGAAGAGTCTGCCTGCCAATGCAGGAGACCTTGGTGTGATTCCTGGGTCGGGAAGATCCCTGGAGAAGGAAATGGCAACCCACTCCAGTATTCTTGCCTGGAGAATTCCATGGACAGAGGAGCCTGGCAGGCTACAGTCCATGGGGTCACAAAGAGTCGGGCATAACTGAATGACGAACACCACTAGTTCCTAGAACCGAATGGTGGAATTTAGCATAAATCCTGGGGGAGGCTTCACCACCATTCCCATCCACAGGTCAGTATTTTAAAATTGGTCCTTCTCTGCTTGCTTCCATCTTCAAGTGGAATGTTCTCAACCAAGTAAAGCAATTTCTTTTCTTTCTTTATTTTTTTTTAAGTATTTATTTGCACCAAGACTTAGTTGCAGCATGCAGGATCTTCATTGCAGTGTGTGAGATCTTTTAATTGTGGCATGCAAATAAACTCTTGGTTGCAGCTGTGGGATCAAGTTCCCTGACTAGGAGCTGGGACCCTGCATTGGGAACTTGGAGTCCTAACCACTGGAACACCAGGGAAACCCCCTCTTTTCTTTGATTTTAATCCCTAGAGCAGTGCTCTGGAGCCCATGGGCCCTCATGAGTGCCTAGAGAAGTGAGAGGGGGCCTAGCAGATGGAAAGACCCAAGACTTTTCAATTTCCTCTGGGGAAGTGTTCAGGGATTGGGGATGGTGGCCAAAGAGGACCTATCTTCATCATTAATGTTCTGTTTATTTTACTGGGAGGGTATATTTATGTATTATTTGTGTGATTAAAAATTAAGTGAATGAGTAATCAAACACTTGAGGTGTTAGACTGAACTGCATACAGTCAAATGCACTGAATTGAACTAAACCCAAAAGACAGCAAAAACTCTGGTGACTTGTAAGAGAAGTTTCCCCTCTCATTTTCTCTTGCCTTTGGTCAATGGAGACTTGATAATATTAAACAAGTTTTATTAAAATTGTATCTTAACAGATGTGAAACTTGTCTTCCTAATGTCTAGTGTGACAAGAAATCCCAAGGAAATGTTCCTTGTTTGTGTTCCTGCTTTGATAGTGCATAGTTTTAATCATTGTAGTTCATATCAAAGTTGTTTAGTTATTCTTGTGTTAATTTTTTTTCAGATGAACTTTAAAATGTTTTTTTCTAGCTACCTATTAAAAGACTCGTATGGATTTTGATTGAAGTGGAATTAGATTTGTTCTTTAAATGTTGCTAGAAAGTGGTACTTTAGCTATAGTTATTCTCCCCAGTCTGCTGCATCTTTTCATTTATTCTCATCTTTTAGGTCCTGAGACAGAATTCTGTAGTTTTCTTTATGTGGGTCCTGCACGTTTACGCTTATTCTTAGGTTTTTAGTATTTTGTGCTGCTTTTGTAAATGCAGTCTTTCTCTCACATTATGTTTTTCTACATAACATATTAGTGAATTCATTATTCTTCAGGCAAGAATATGGAAACCATTTATTTTGCATACTTGTTTTATAGCCTATACCTCTATTGAATATCCTTACTTGTTACATTTTTAATTAAAATATAGTTTATATACAATATTATATTGTTCAGGTGTACTAAGAGTGATTTGATATTTGCATGCAGTATGAAATGATCACCATGATATATATTTTATTTCCTTTCTGATCTTTATCATTTCCTTCCTTCTGTGGCCTTTGGGTTTAGTCTGTTTTATCTAATTCTTTTAGGTGGTAGGTTAGGTTGTTTGAGATTTTTCTGTTTTTTTTTTTTTTTTTGCGGAAGGCCTATATTGCTGTGAATTTCCTTCTTAGGACTCCTTTTGCTTCATTCCATAAATTGTGTATGGTTGTGTTTTCCTTTGTCTCAACGTGTTTTAAAAATTTCCTCCTCGATTTCATCATTGACCCATTGGTATTTTAACAGCATGTTGTTTCGTCTCCGTGTAGCTGTTTTAATTCTGGTTTCTCTTTCTGTGATTAGTTTGTAATTTTATGCTGTTGTGGTCAGAAGAAATGCTTGAAATAATTTCCATCCTTTTAAATTTGTTGATGTTTATTTTGTGTCCTGATATGTGCTTTATCCTAGAGGAAGTTTCATAAATGCTAGAAAAGAATGTGTTTTCTGTTTTGGGGGAGATGTAGTTTCCTGAAAGTATCAATTAAGTCTAACCATCCTGTTGTGTCCTTTAGGATCTCTGTTGCCTTACTGAGTTTCTGTCTGGAAGACCTGTCCATTGGCGTCAGTGGAGTGTTCCTCCCTCTGTGTCTACTGGTGTTTACTGTATGTATTTAGGTGCTCCTATATTGGGTGCGTATATGTTAATGAGGGTAAATTCTCTTCCTGTTTTGATCCTTTAATCATTACATAGTGTCCTTCTTTCTCTGGGGTCTTTGTTTTAGTCTATTTTGTTTGATGTGATTTTTCCTGCTCCTGCTTTCGGTCATTTCCATTTGCGTAAAATAATCTTTTTCCGTCCCCCCACTTGCAATCTATGTGTCCTTGGCCTTAAAGTTGGTCTCTTGTAGGCTCTTGTTTTATTATCCAGTCTTCCATTCTATATCTTTTGATCGGAGCATTTAGTCCATTGACATTTAAGGTAGCTATTGATAGGTTTGTATGTATTGTCTATTGACACCTTGTTTTCCAGTTGATGTTGTATTTCTTCTTTGTCCTTTGTTTTTCTTTATGTGGTTTGATGGTTTTCTTTTGTATTATGTTTGAGTTATCTTCTTTTTGGTTTTTGTGGACTTACTGTATGTTTTTGATTGTGGTTACCCTGGTTTTCAGTATGTTAACCCATTACTATATCTACTTGCTCTACACTGGTAGTCATTATAAGCTCAAACACATTCTAAAAAAAATCTACATTTTCTTGTTCTGCTCTCTCATTTTTTATGATTTTGATTTCCTGTTTTACATCGTCATGTTAATCCAAAAAATTTTTTTAAATTATTTTTTAAAAATCTATGTACTGGCTTCTTTCAGTTCAGTTCAGTTGCTCAGTCGTGTCCGACTCTTTGCGACCCCATGAATCGCAGCATGCCAGGCCTCCCTGTCCATCACCAACTCCTGGCTTCTTTAAGTGGTCTTCAGTTCTTTTATATAATCGCTTTTCCTATTATGACTTTCGTATTTGTTTATTTTTTAAAATTTAGAGAAAATCTTTCAATATTTCTTTTAAGATAGGTTTAGTTTTGCTGCATTCTTTTAGTTTTTGCTTATCTGAGGAATTCTTTATCTCTCCTTCCATTTTTAATGACGATCTTGCTGGGATGAATATCCTAGGCTACAGTTTTTCCCTTTGAGGACTTTGAGTATATCTTGCCACTCCCTTCTGGCCTGCATTTGTTTATTTTTTAAAATTTAGAGAAAATCTTTCAATATTTCTTTTAAGATAGGTTTAGTTTTGCTGCATTCTTTTAGTTTTTGCTTATCTGAGGAATTCTTTATCTCTCCTTCCATTTTTAATGACGATCTTGCTGGGATGAATATCCTAGGCTACAGTTTTTCCCTTTGAGGACTTTGAGTATATCTTGCCACTCCCTTCTGGCCTGCAATGTTTCTGTAGAGAAATCAGCTAATAGTCTTAAAGGGGCTCTCTTGTA
>SJYC01008732.1:0-16727 GCA_006408675.1 Madoqua kirkii
CTGGTTGTTAGTACTGCCCATTTTTATTCCTGATTTTCCTGTTCTGAATACTGGTTTACCAGAAATAGTTTCAGAGAATACAGTTTTGTTTTGTTTTGTTTTGTTGTTTTACCACTCATATTAGCATCGTATAGTTTTCTCTGCCCCTTTACTTTTAATCTATTCATGTCTTTGAATTTAAAGTGGGTTTCTTATAGACCCCATGTTCTTAGTTGCTCAGTCATGTCTGACTCTTTAGAAGCTCATGGACCATAGCCTGCCAGACTCCTGAGTCCATGGGGATTCTACAGGGAAGAGTACTGGAGTGGGCTGCCATGCCCTACTCCAGGGGATTTTCCCAACCCAAGTATCAAACCTTGGTCTCTTGCAATGCATGTGGATTCTGTACAATCTGAGCCTCCAGGAAAGCCCAAAATAAACATGGACAGCAAGGGCTAGGTATACTTTGTTGTTTCAATTTCTTTTCATCAATCTCTACCTTTTAATTTGTATATTTATACCATTCACATTAAAAGTGATTATGCAGAGTTTGGTTCAGTTCAGTTCAGTTCAATCACTCAGTTGTGTCCGACTCTTTGTAACTCCATGAATCACAGCACGCCAGGTCTCCCTGTTCATCACCAATTCCCAGAGTTCACTCAGACTCATGTCCATTGAGTCAGTGATGCCATCCACCCATCTCATCCTCTGTCATCCCCTTCTCCTCCTGCCCCCAATCCCTCCCAGCATCAAAGTCAACTTTTCGCATGAGGTGGCCAAAGTCCTGGAGTTTCAGCTTTAGCATCATTCCTTCCAAAGAAATCCCAGGGCTGATCTCCTTCAGAATGGATTGGTTGGATCTCCTTTTTTCTATTCATTGAATTTATTCTTTGTTGTTTTAATATTCTGCTGTTTTTCTGCCTTGTCTACTTTTGAATGAAGATTTAACATTATTTCATTTTCTCCCTTCTTGGGAGATCAGTTATATGTTTAAATTTTTTTTAATGCTTTTTGTAGAGTTTGCATGATACATTTGCAACTCATTCAAATTCTCTTTTAAATAACACCATCCTGCTTCATGGTTGGTGCAAGTATCTTGTTTCCCAGTTCCTCCTCTCCTGGCCTTTCAACCATTTCTGCCATTTTTCTTTTATCCATAAGGCATAATCACCAGATGCATTGTTGGTTTACTATTAGTTTCAATAAATAGTTATCTTTTTGATCAACTGAAGGTAATACAAAAGTTTAGTTTAACTTCATTTATTCTTTCTGTAACACTGTTCCTTTCTTTACATAGACCAGAGTTCCTGACCTATATCATTTTCCTTTTCCCAAAATAATTTCTTTTCGCATTTCTTGCAGAGTAGTTCTGCTAGATTTCCATTAGTTTTTGTTTGTTATATAAAGTCTTTGTTTTTCATTATTGTTATAGGATTTTTCCCCCTTGCTACTAAATTCTAGGTTGGTAGTGTTTTGTTTTTTCTTTCAATGAATTGAAACTTCAATTCTAGTCTTATCTTGATAGCATGGTTCACGAAGAGAAATCTTAAGCAATTGTTACTCTTGTTTTTTTTTTTTCTCCTTCACTAGTGTTCCTCAAGAATTATGTTTCCTTTTAGTTTTCTGAAGTTTGAGTGTGATATGGCAAAGTTTAGATTTTTTTTTTCTTTTTATACTGCTTGGTATTCTCTGACCTTCCTAAGTGCCATCCAAGCATCTCATCCTCTGTCATCTTCTTTTCCACATGGGCTCAATCTTTGCCAGCCTCAGGGTCTTTTCAAAAGAGTCAGTTCTTTGCATCAGATAACCAAAGTATTGGAGTTTCAGCTTCAATATCATTCCTTCCAATGAATATTAAGGACTGCTTTCCTTTATGATGGACTGGTAGAATCTCCTTGCAGTCCAAGGGACTCTCAAGAGTCTTCTCCAACACCACAGTTCAAAAGCATCAATTCTTTGGTGCTCAGGTTTCTTTACAGTCTAACTCTCACAGCCACACATGACTAGTGAAAAAGGCATAGCCTTGACTGGATGGACCTTTGTGGCAAAGTAACATCTCTGCTTTTTAATATGCTGTCTAGTTTGGTTATACCTTTTCTTCCAAGGAGTAAGCATCTTTTAATTTCATGGCTACACTCACCATCTGCAGTGATTATGGCTCCCACAATAAAATTTTACACTGTTTCCACTGTTTCCCCATCTTTTTGCCATGAAGTGATGGGACAGGATGCCATGATCTTAGTTTTAAAACTCCAATCGCACCGTCACCATTGGAAATTCTGTGTCTACCAGGCCCAAGGACAGTGTCAATTGCCACCGAAGCCTTCTTTGGGTATGCACAGCCTGGGCATACTCCTTGCAGGTCTTAATTGAGAGGAGCCATGACACAGTGAGCTGACCCAGATCTTGCCCTGTGAGTCATGGAAAGAGAGCAAAGCAGAGAGTGACAGCAAGCAAGTTTTCATGAGAGAGAGAGAGTGAAAGTCAGGGGTCTCCAGCCAGCAGTTTGGGCAAGACCACTGGAGTTCACCATGGCAGCAATTCTAGCACAGTACCAAGTATGTCACTGGTGAATAGAGATTTCCTCAGTTCTTGCTCTTGCAAAGAAAGGGAAGGACTCTGCACTAGTGCACATCAGGGAACTTGTCTGATGAAGATCACTTTATCAGTCTTGAGAACTTGAGACAATTGCAAGTTATCCATCTATAAATGGAGTCTGCTAAACCCTATCCTGCATGAATGTTAGAATGAGTGTACTACATAGAAAGCAGAGTCATACTGATTAAGAAACACTGGTCTGTCATTTAATGGAAATTATGATTCAACGTGTTTTATATATACCCAATCTGTGGCTTTCAAATTTTTAAAACAGCAAACAATGTGATTTATATGATTAATACATTTGTATTCTGAAGTACAATAAACCTATTGAAAAGTAATTAACATTTGAAAACACTAAACTCCTTCCTCAAGTCCTTAATCTAATTGAAATCAACTTTCACTAGATATTTGTTCTATGGATAAAAGACAAGGATAAATATATTTGTTAAAATGAGTTGTACCTAAACTGTCTTACTACATAAAACTGTAAGGAACATACAACTTTTGTTCTCTCCAAACTGCTACTGTCTACTATTTAGAAGCTTGACAGCTCTGTTCCAACACAAAAGGGTAGAAAGTGTCCGGGACCCCTCCTTAGATGAGGGGGAAGCTGTATGACTTGACCCTGGAAGGGGCACTGGCTTCAGCCATGGTTGGAGCCCTGGCCATGCCTCTCAGCTCTGCCCTCTCCACCTGATCTCTCAGAGCCTCATTATAGAGGTCTGGGAAGGAAGTTGGGGCCTATCATGGATCTTGGCCAGCACCTCAAACACCTTCATCTTATTCATCTCAACACAAGGTCTCGGGCCCCACAGGAACTCGTAGTGCAGAGGATTGCCATTGGGCACCTGTCGGTACTTCAGGTACTTCTTCTGCACCAGAGTTTTGGTGATGAGCCTTCTGGGCTCCCCAAAGATCCGGTGCCTCCTCCCAGTATAGACATCCCAACACACTGAGGAATTCCCAGACCTCCTCCCCGGTGGTGAGTTTACCCTTCAGGAAGATAATGCCCAGGAGCACCATGAGGAAACTGGGCTTGGGCAGACCCTTCTCATCACTCAGACCTTCATCGCCCCCGAGGTTGAGACTGTTGATGAGGGCGTAGATGTTCATGCTATGGTCGACTTCCATCAGCTCCAGGCCAAATACCAGTTCCATGTTCTTAGAGGCTCTCCTGAAGATCTTAAGGAAGTGCTGCCTATACTTCCTGCCAATGACCTTCAGCAGGGCATGCCGCAAGATGGGCTCCTTCTTTGGGTATATCTCTAGCAGGACGTCCACCAGCATGCCGGCTTTCCTGGTCAGAGGATCTATGAGAGGGCTCTGAGTGGCAGGGGCTACTTGGAGGCACCTGCACTTTCCTCCTCTGGGCCCTGGGCACCTTCTTCAGATCCTGTGCAGGAAGGCCCTGCATCAGGAGAGCTAGGGGCCATGGCTCCATGAAGCTCCTGGTGATCCCCAGTAGCAGGGGAGCTCCAGGGGAGAAGCCTGAGGGACAGACGAGGGGGAGGAGGGGAACTCCTCTTTGGGGGCTGCAGCAGCACTGGTCTGGGCCTCCTGGGGATACTTAGTGTCACCGTGGACCTAGTGGAATTTCACTCAGGCATGGTACTTGTGCGTGCGAGGCATGGTGACACAGGTTATGCTTCACAGGCGCATGCGGCAGGGTGGCAGGCAAGGAGGGCCCCTAGAGGAAGGACAAGCAGAAGTTGTGAGCAACTGTAGTAAGGAGATTCCTCCCTGGCTTGAACTCAAGCCGCCTCTGAAGGGTCCTTGAGGCCAGTGCTCTAGGACCCACAAGTCTCATGTTCTCCCGGTCAGCCCTTTCCTTGAGACTGTTGAGTAGGAAGTGAGAGTGATTGCTGGGGTGCAGCCAGACGGCCCTGCCTGGGGGTTAGAGGGAGGCCTGTGGGGGCTGGCAGGTCCTTTCAGTTCACATTTCAGAATCATGATGAAAACTGGGGCAAGACTCACTCATATACCTCCCCCAACCCCCAAAGTCACCCGCCTTGTTCCCTCTCTTGCTTTCAAGTTGATGCTGCAACCTTTCCTGTCACCCCAGACAGTGAGATGAGGGAATGTTCAGGCCTCCAATGAAGGCAGCCCGGACCTGCTCTTCTGCTGTCTCGAGGCTCCCCCTTCACTACCAAGCTGCAACCTCCCCTGACAACCACCACCCCACAAGACTCACTCATATACCTCCCCCAACCCCCAAAGTCACCCGCCTTGTTCCCTCTCTTGCTTTCAAGTTGATGCTGCAACCTTTCCTGTCACCCCAGACAGTGAGATGAGGGAATGTTCAGGCCTCCAATGAAGGCAGCCCGGACCTGCTCTTCTGCTGTCTCGAGGCTCCCCCTTCACTACCAAGCTGCAACCTCCCCTGACAACCACCACCCCTGGCCCTGTGTTTGGCTGGGAGGAAGTGCTTGTCACAGGGGAGGGTCCTGAGTCAGCCATGTGATGGGGAGGATGTTCATTACCCTGACTCTTCCCAAGCCCTGACATCCTGCATCTGCTGACCTGCTGCCAGACCTTCGGAACGAGGTCCCCACTTCCCTGATTATCCCATGTTGGTGATTACAGTCAGGGATCCCCTCTGGCTTTAAAACTGTCCAGATGCTGACCTGTTGCTCTCTGGCCAAGTCCCGCTGCATGAGGGGTTAGGCGTGGCCGCCAGTCTGGTGTGTGGAGACACTCATTCCCCTCGCGGGTCCCTCCTTCACTCCACAGAATCCCTGACTTCCCTCTACTGGACAGAGACAGGGTTCCCCAACTCCGCACCCAGATCCACCATCCCTAGACCCAGGTAATGTCCCGAGAACCTGTGTGCATAGCTGATGGACATAGAACCTAAGAGCCAGGTCCCAGGCTCCAGGCGTAGAGGAGGTGCAGGATTGCCGGGGGACTGTGAAGTCCCCTCTTTTTAGATGGAAAAGGTGGAGCAAGTTCCAGGGAGTATCCTTGTAACTATCCATTGCACTTGTAATTCATGTCACCTTTGACTTGGAACCCTGATGGGAACTCAGACTCCTCCCTCTGGGCACACCTACAGCAGAATTCAAAGATAGCAGCCCTCTCAAAGATGATATCACACCCCAGCGTGGATAGGGATCCTTCACTTCCTATCATGCACATCTGGGCTCCAGGAGGACAGCAGAGGCGGGGCCTGGGTGGGCGGGGTTCCAAGGGAGTTCCCTGCAAGAGCAGCGATGTGGTCCTTTCTTCGACTTATGGTGGGTCTTGGGATGTCCCTGCTGATCTCACTCAACTGGCTTCACTTCTTGCCTTTCACTTCTCTCAGTAAACTAAGCAGGAAGAATTTGGGAGCCCAAGCCTGACAGCCTTCCTAGAGCTGCTGAGACAGACAGTGAAGGCACTCTGGGGCACATATGTGCTGAGTGATGCTCTCTGTCTTGTATTCCTGTCTTCCTCTGGCCATAAAGCTGTGTTACGAGCCGTCTCCTGACCTGAGAGCAAGACCTCACCTGGAAGATGTCAAGTCCCCAGGCTTCTGGTGAGAAGTCCACCAGCCTCTCATCTGGACGCTTCTGCCTAAGGCTTCCTGAAAATGACTGCTGCAGGTAAGATAAGTGAGAGGGAAGGATGGGAGAATGCCTTCTGTGGTGTGGAACCCCTCACATTTCACTCAGGATCTTCATCTTGACTGCAGGCAGAGCCTGGAAACCCTTCCCTTTCTGGTATAAAACCACCCCTATCCCGAACCATTCCACACACAATCCAAGCAAAGAGAGTGAAGGGGCTCCTTAGCCTGACGGTTCTCACTGTGAGCTCTTAGTCGACTACAGGGGCATTGCTCAAACATTCTGTGATGAATTCCTGTCTTTTTGTACAATTACTGTGATATAAGCTTTTCTCTTTTAGTCCATGTGTGACAGTCTCTTAAGCTGATTATTTACAAGGGCCAGTTGGCATCCACTAACAAAGCTTGTGGTGGTTATTGCATGACCTGTAGGCCATACTTCCATGTCCATCCCAAACTTTGGTGCCCCATGATCCTGGCATGGGGCTCTGAGACGCTGCCTCAGATTCCTTCAGTGAAGCAGTAGAGGCTCATGGTCCCATGGCCCAGGGGAAGAATCCACCGCTCCCGTTTAAAGCCATTTCCATCTGATCCTGTTGTCTGTTTCCTTTGTGGCCTGCACACCTATGTCAGCCTCAGAGTACTCCCCCACCTGGGCACTCATAGGGTCAGGTTCAATATAGACTTATTGTTCCTCAGGGATTATTTTGTTTTGTGTTCTTGCTTTTGTTAGTAGTTGTCTTTATTCCTTGTATAAGTTTTCCATGGTTTGTTCTGGGTACAGGAAATCATCCACCCACTTGTGATTGTGCTCTCAGCTACTCTGGATGTGGTACTAAATCTGTAAAGGATTTAAGGAAAATCGACAGTCTTACAATATGTCCTCATGAATACACATGACATGCTATTCTGTTTGAGACTTCTTTTTCCTAAGGTGCTCAGGAAATTCTTCTTGTTGCCTTCGTGTGGATGGCATACATTTTTCTAAGATTTTTTGTAGCTACATTTTTCATATGGTTGCTTTTGTTTACGGTGTGTTTTCTATTACATGGTCTGAGTATTGTTGATTCTTCCAGACCAGTCTCTTGATTTTGCTGTGTTGATCTTTTTTATGCCAGCTTTCTGAACTTAGTTATATGTGTCAATATTTTCTGTGCCTCTTTCCTAAAAATTTTAATTTGAGGATCAAATTCTTACCATGATAGTTTGCTTTTCATTATTGCTGACTTTTATTCATTTTGCATTGGTGCATGTAACTCTGTTCTGGCTTTGTGTTCTTATGATATTTTTTCCTAGTTTTTAAATTAGTAGACTTTTTTTAAAAAAGGTGTTTTAATCGAGATACTTGCTCTATAATGTTGTGTTGTTTCTGCTATACAACAGGATGAATCAGTGCTATGTATGCATATTCCTCCTTCCTTTTGAGACTTCCTACCACACCCTCATCTCACACCTCTAGGCTGTCACACAGCACCAGATGGAGCTCCCTGTATTATATATTATATAGCAGTTTCCCGCCAGCTATCTTTTGTACACATGCTGCTACTGCTAAGTCACTACCCATGGGACTCTGTATTTGTCAGTGCCATGCTCTCAGTTCGTCCTACCCATGCCTTCTCTTGCTGTGTCCACAGGTCCATTCTGTACATTTGTGTCACTATTCCTGCCCTCCAAATAGGTTCATGAGTACCATTCCTACTTTTCATTTACATGCATTTGTCGGGGTCCAGCCTGGTGGATCCAAGGAATTCAAAGCAGGAATGGAGTCAGTGTCCTAGGAAAAAACTTATTTAATTAAAGATATGGAGAGAGATTAGAAACAGATAGTGTAGTAGGAAATATTGGTGGAGAAAAAGAGGCTGAATAACTTGGTTTATGTGGAATACCAATAAAGCTTCAAGACAAGAAGTTTGCACCACCTACATAGGCCACTGGCGCCCACTTGACTATCGGAAGGTGCCCCTCCTTGGGCTCCTTCTCGCGTGGAACTTCAATGCCAGGGCAAAATTAGCAGGCTTCACAGGCACTCATGCTCCAGATGGGAATTCAGCCAGAGAAGGGGAGAAAAGAATGACATGCGGGAGCCCAGCATCAGTGCAAGACTCACAACTTTATTTTCAAAATCAGCTTATATACCCCAAGTTGTACATAAAGAAATAAGGGAATATGCAGAGTTATGCAGGGGCAGCAGTCCTGACCCTCATTGAGACCAGGCTTTCTTTTTGCATGCCTTCCCATATACAAAAGATCTCAGGTGGTTTACATTATCTTCTGGCCAAGACCTGTTAACATTTTTATGGCTCTCTTCCTAGATAAATGTCTATCAACCAGAACACTCTTTTTTCCCAGAAGTGTTTTTTCTTTACTCTGCATCACCTTCAAAGTACTAAATAAAGTTATTTAGTCCTGTAGAACAAAGGTGCAGTGGGTTATAACAAAGAAAGTACTTAACTCAAAGATCTAATGTTGCTAATACCAGGTCTATTACCTGTTTTTTCTATACACCAACTATATCTACAAATAAAAGATATGAAAATTTGGCAGCAAGTATTGGCTCAACAAATGAAACCTTTAATCAGTCCTATTCTAAGGATTTTGACTCCTCGAAAGCCCCTACATTCCTAGGATGTTTTAAGCGATCAGGAGGCCACAAATAATCACATGCACAGCTGTAAGAGTCCGGCAGGCAGGCTAGAAAGCCATCTCAGGGGTTTTTGGATTGAAACACTCTTATTATGCCAGGAGATTTATTATCTAAAAGCTTTAAATTAACCTTTTCCAGAAAAAGATGGTGGGGTACAGACCTTTGTCTATGTCAGAAGACTAGGTTTAAAGCATAACACAGTAAAGCAGGCAGACTCTGGTTTTTGAGGATGGATGCTCAGGAAATTCCAGGGGGAATCCCTGAAGTCTGATCACGCCATTGCATTTTGTCAGATTTCCTTCCTCATGACCTTTGCCACGGGCGGGATTCCTCACGTTGGCTCCCGGCATGCATTAATATACGCTACTTTTCTAACTTCCTTTGCTCAGGCCCTAAGTGCATCCACCTCACTACAAGTGACTTAAATTCATTCCTTTTTATGGCTAATATTCCACTGTATGTGGCTACCACAACTTCGTTATCCAGTCATCTGTCAGTTATAGTCTACTTTGCTTCCATGTCCTGTCTATTGTAAGCAGTGCTGCAATGAACATTGCATACAGGTGTTTTTCAATTCTTCTCTCACTGTAAATGCCCAGTATTTCTATTGCTGTGTCATATGGTAGTTTCAATCCTAGTTTTAAAGGAACCTCCCTCGTGTTCTCCATAGTGGCTATATCAATTTCCCTTCCCTCATTTTCTCTAAACTCTCCCCAGCATTTGATGTTTGTGCAAATTTTGATCATGACCATTCTGACCTGTATGAGACAACGCTTCATTGTCACTTTGATGTGCATTTCTTTCATGATGAGGGATGTAGCTCCTCTTTTGATGTGTTTATGTGTTTTTTGCCCCCTCTGTATTTCGTTTTTGAAAGAACAGATTTAGGATTGCAGAAAATTCAGCAGATAGTATAGAGAGGACCCATATAGCCACTCTCTTCCTCCACTTGGTATCTTCTATTATTATTATCTTGTATTGGTTCAATGGATACAAGTTCATTTTTTCCAATCGACCAACTAATGTCAATATGAATACATTTTACTTTTTGTGTTTTCAAGTTCTTAATGTTTGACTGATGCATGATATCAACTCAGCCAACACGATGTCATGCAAAGGAGTGTGAATGCCCTATGGCTGTCCCATGCTCCATCTGTTCATCCCTCAAAACCTCACTTGGAACCCTTGACAACTATTGAACGTTTTACTCTTTCTAAAGATTTGCATTTTCCAGAATGTAACGTTGATGGAATCATACAGGATGTAGGCTTTTTATACTGGCTCCTTCTGCTCATCAATATACATTGAATTGTCTCTATATCTTTTTTATGGTTTGAAACGTTTTCTTCCAGGACTGAATAGCATTCCATGAAGCTTACCATAGTTTGTTTCCCCACTCACCTACTGAAGGTCATCTTTGGAGATTTTGGGTTTTGGCAGCTATGACTTATTCTTCTATTAAAATTTGGTTGAAAGTTTTTGGATGGGCTTAAGGTTTTGGCTCTTTTGAGTAAATGCCTTAACATTCATTTGTTAGATCATATGATAAGACTTTATTTAGCTTAAAAGAATTTGCCAGACAGTTTACAAAGCATCAATATCACTGCATTCCCTTTAGCAATGAATTCATTTACAGTAGTTTGCCTGTTTCGTCTTCATTTAATTGGACTTCTGTCTTTCTGGTTTGTTCCTTCATTTGTGTAGTATTTCTTTGCCTTTTCCATTATTATTATTATTTTAGTTATCGTGTTTCAGGTCTCCTTTTCCCAAGCTTTAAAGCTGAATTCTTCCTTCCTTTTTGTTTCTGGCCTGGAAGGTTGTTCCTGTGGTTTGCGTAAGCTTCTTATAGGGCGAGATTTGTGCTGAGTTTTTGTTTCTTTATTTGATTTTCCTCTGATGGGCAAGGCTGAGTAGGTGGTAATTCTGTCTGCTGATGATCAGGTTTGTATTTTTGTTTTCCTTGTGATTTAGATGAGGCGTCCTGCACAGGGGCTATTAGTGGTTTGGTGATGCCGGGTCTTGTATTCCAGTGGTTTCCTTGGTGTCAGTTCTCACTATTTGATATCCTAGGGTTAGTTCTATGGTAGTCTAAGATCTTGCAGGTATGGACCCATTCTAAAGGCTCAGGGCTTGACCTTGAGTATTGTGTGGGTCTATATATTCTTTTCTGCTGGTCATGTACTCCTGTGCACTCTCAGCTGGTATTCTGCATAAACTTCTGTGTCTGAAGGTGTATTCCTGATGTGTCCATGGAGAGAGATGTATTCTACGGCCACCAACTCCTCTTACCATCTTGTTCCTCCTGGGAAAGATTCGTGAAAGTCCCTTGGACTGCAAGGAGATCTAACTAGTCAATTCTAAAGGATACCAGTCCTGAATATGCATTGGAAGGACTGATGCTGAAGCTGAAGCTCCAGTACTTTGGAGACTTGATGTGAAGAACTGACTCATTGCAAAAGATCCCGATGCTAGGAAAGATTGAAGGCAGGAAGAGAAGGGAAGGACAGAGGATAAAATGGTTGTACGGCATCACCTACTAAATGGACATGAGTTTGAACAAGCTCTGGGAATTGGTGATTGACAGGGAAGCCTGACGTGTTGCAGTCCATGGTGTTGCTGAGAGTCAGACATTACCGAGAGACTGAACAAAACAGATGAGTCATCAAAATATTCTTGTCCTTCCTATATTTTCTGGATGAGTTGAAGCCTTCCCTTGTTGCAAGGCTGATTCCTTTAAAGTAGCAAAGAAAATGTGAGAAAATGTGTTCTCTGCTTAGCTTATCAAGTGTGATCCAGGCACATGTTTCCTTGGGCAAATTATACAAGCTTTAACCAAAACCTTGCAGGCTTCTTGAAATTATCATTGTCCCTGTGACCCACAAACTTCAGGGAGGATTGACAGAAGCAATACAAAAACTGCACTCTAGCAATATAGGAAATAGTAAATCAGGGCTTAATGAATTATAAATATGATGATAATTTTCCTGATTTTTTCAAAGATTACTGTCTTTTAAAAATCTTTCCTTTTCTAGATATAAGGAAATTTTTTAACACAGCAATTTGATAAATTGTACCTTTGTCATTAGAATTGAAACATTAACTTTTCTCTCTCTGTCGTATCACTCCAGAAATTAGAAACTCTCTGTGTTCTTATTTTCTTAGGAAAATAGTTATTATTCAAAAGTTCAGTAAGAATCTGTTCTTATCGTGGGACCCAAGTGGAAACATTGATTATACTACCGAGACCTTGAGTAGAATGTCATATTTGACAGACATAGGGAGATGACCAGATAACTTGAGGAAACTAAGGTTAACCAACAGTTCAGTTCAGTTCAGTTGCTCAGTCATGTCCAACCCCATGAATTGCAGCACGCCAGGCCTCCCAGTCCATCACCAACTCCCGGAGTTCAATGAAACTCAGGTCCATCAAGTTGGTCATGCCATCCAGCCATCTCATCTTCTGCCATCCCATTCTGATCCTTCCCCCAATCCCTCCCAGCAAAAGAGTCTTTTCCAAAAAGTTAACTCTCCACCTGAATGGCCAAAGTATTTGCGTTTCAACTTCAGCATCAGTCCTTCCAAAAAACACCCAGGACTGATCTATAGAATCGACTGGTTGGATCTCCTTGCAGTCCAAGGGACTTTTAAGAGTCTTGTTCAACACCACAGTTCAAATGCATCAATTCTTCTGCACACAACTTAATTCACAGTCCAATTCATACATCCACACATGACCATTGGAAAAACCATAGCCTTGACTAGACAGACCTTTGTCGGCAAAGTAATATCTCTGGTTTTAAATATGCTATCTAGGTTGGTCATAACTTTCTTTCCAGAGAGCAAGCATCTTTTGATATCATGGCTGCAATCATCATCTACAGAGATTTTGAAGCCCAGAAAAATAAAGTCAGCCACTATTTTCACTGTTTCCCCATCTATCTGACATGAAGTGATGGGACCAGTTACTATGATCTTAGTTTTCTGAATGTTGAGCTTTAAGCCAGTTTTTGCACTCTCCTCTTTCACTTTCATGAAGAGACTCTTTAGTTCTTCTTCACTTTCTGCCATAAGGGTGGTATCATCTGCATATCTATGGTTAGAGATATTTCTCCTGGCAGTCTTGATTCTAGCTTGTGCTTCTTCCAGCCTATCATTTCTCATGATGTACTCTTCATATAAGTTAAATAAGCAGGGTGCAGTCTACAGCTTTGAGGTACTCCTTTTCCTATATGGAATCAGTCTGCTGTTCCATGTCCAGTTTTAACTGTTGCTTCCTGACCTGACCTGCATACACATTTCTTAAGAGGCAGGTCAGGTGGTCTGGTATTCCCATCATAGAGATATTTCTCCTGGCAGTCTTGATTCTAGCTTGTGCTTCTTCCAGCCTATCATTTCTCATGATGTACTCTTCATATAAGTTAAATAAGCAGGGTGCAGTCTACAGCTTTGAGGTACTCCTTTTCCTATATGGAATCAGTCTGCTGTTCCATGTCCAGTTTTAACTGTTGCTTCCTGACCTGACCTGCATACACATTTCTTAAGAGGCAGGTCAGGTGGTCTGGTATTCCCATCCCTTTCAGAATTTTCCACAGTTTATTGTGATCCACACAGTCAAAGGCTTTTGCATAGTCAATAAAGCAGAAATAGATGTTTTTCTGGAACTCTCTTGTTTCTCCAAGATCCAGCAGATGTTGGAAATTTGATCTCTGGTTCTTCTGCCTTTTCTAAAACCAGCTTGAACATCTGGTACTTCACGGTTCACGTATTGCTGAAGCCTGGCTTGGAGAATTTTAAGCGTTGCTTTGCTAGCATGTGGGATGAGTGCAGTTGTGTGGTAGTCTGAGCATTCTTTGGCATTGCCTTTCTTTGGGATTAGAATGAAAACTGACCTTTTCCAGTCCTGTGGCCACTGCTGAGTTTTCCACGTTTGCCTGCATATTGAGTGCAGCACTTTTACAGCATCATCTTTCAGGATTTGAAATAGCTCAACGGGAATTCCATCACCTTGACTAGGTTTGTTCATACTGATGCTTCCTAAGGCCACATTGACTTCACATTCCAGGATGTCTGGCTCTAAGTGAGTGATCATACCATAGTGACTATCTGGGTCATGAAGATCTTTTTTATATAGTTCTTCTGTGTATTCTTGCCACCTCTTCTTAATATCTTCTGCTTCTGTTAATTCTCTTCTGTTAATATCTTCTGCTTCTCTATAATTTCTGTCCTGTATTGAGCCCATCTTTGCATGAGATATTCCCTTGGTATCTCTAATTTTCTTGAAGAGATCTCTAGTCTTTCCCATTTATTCTTTTCCTTTGTTTCTTTGCATTGATCACTGAGGAAGACTTTCTTCTCTCCTTGCTATACTTTGGAATTCTGCATTTGAATGGGTATATCTTTCCTTTTCTCCTTAGCTTTTCCCTTCCCATATTTTTCACAGTTATTTCTAAGGCCTCCTCAGACAGCCATTGCTTTTTTGCATTTCTTTCCCTATTCCCTCTCTTACTCTGAAGTAGACACTGGCACCTTCCCTGTCACCCCAGAGGAATGGAGGAAAGAGTGATAAGTCCCTCTCCAAAGGGTCTGGGATCCTCCCTTCTGCTGCCACTTGGCTGTACCATCACAACCAAGTTCTAACCTGTCCTCTCAGACCCCGCCCACCTTTCCTGAGTTTGGCCAGGAGGAAGTGCTGAACACAGGGGAGAGTCCTGATTCGCGCGCGCGCGCGCGCGCGCGTGTGTGTGTGTGTGTGTGTGTGTGTGTGTGTCTGTCTGTCTGTCTATGACCCTGTGACTCTGGAGAAGGAGAGGAGGGAGCGTTCAGCCTCCCACCTAAGGGTCCTGGGACCCCACCCCCTTCTGTAAGCAAGCTGTAACCTCCCCCCTCAGACCGCAGCCTCTCTTCCCCGTGTTTTGCCGAGAGGAAGCAGTGACCACAGAGGAGGGTCCTGATTGGCCTGTGTGTCGGGGAGGGTGGTCCTCACCCTCACTCCTCCTGAGCCTTGACATCCTCCCTGTACTGACCAGCTACCAAGCCCTCAGACCGAGTTCCCCCACTCCCTGCATGTCCCGCATGCGAGAATGCAGCGAGGGAACCCCTCAGCATTTAGAGCTGTCCCGATGCTACCCAGATGTTCCCCAGCCAGTTCACAATGGGTGGGGTTAGGCATGGCTACCCTTCTGGGGTGTGGAGACCCTCAGTTCCCCCGAGGTTCCATCCCTCACTGCACAGAGTCCAGGGCTTTCCGTCTACTGAGCAGAATTGGAGTCCACCAGCCCCGGACCGAAGTCTTCCTCTCGGAGACCACCTGGGTGAAGCGGATGGACACAGGACTTAAGATGCAGGCCCGGATCTTCCAGGGGAGAGCAGTGGTGCGGTGGCCAGGGGTTGTCAGGCCCCTTCTTCAGAGGGAAAGGGCTTGGTCGTGCCAGACTTCTGTCCTGGCACTTGTAACTCACAGCACCTCACACTTTGACATCTGCTGAGACCTGGGTCTCCTCCCTCCGGGCACCCTACGTTGTAGTTCTTAAAGATCACAGTAGCTCTTGAAGATGGCATCTCACCCACAGCGTGTGTAGGAGGCACTCACTTCCTGTCACAAGCTTCTGTGTTCCAGGCAGACAGCAGAGGCAGTGCCAGGGTGGGCAGTGTTCCGTGGGAGCTTTTGCAGGATAGGCATTTGGACCTTTCCTTGAATCTTAGCAGATCCTGTGACACCACTGTGCTGAGCTGAGTCTACGAGTCTCCTTCCGAGGCTCAAATTTTCCCAGGCAATTATATGATAGTTTGAATATTCTTTGGCATTGTACTTCTTTGGGATGAAATGAAAACTGACCTCTTCCAGCCCTGTGTCCTCTGTTGAGTGGTCCAAATTTGCTGGCATATTGAGGTCAGTACTTTAACAACATCATCATTTAGGGTTTGAAATAGCTCAGCTGGAATTCCATCACCTCCACTAGCTTTTTTCCTAGGAATGCTTCCTAAGGCCCCCTTGACTTTGCACTCGTGGATGTCTGGCTCTAAAGCAGGTATCACAACATTGTTGTTATCTGGGTCATTATGACCTTTGTTGACCAGTTCTTCGATATCTCCTTGCCACCTCTTCTTAAAATCTTTTGCTTCTGTTCTGTCCCTATAGTTTCTGTCCTTTATTGTGCCCATCTTTGCATGAAATGTTCCTTGTCATTTCTAATTTTCTTGAAGAGAGCTCTAGTCTTTCCCATTCTATTTTTTGCCTCTATTTCTTTGCATTGTTCACTGAAGAATGCTTTTATATTTCTCCTTGCTGTTCCTTGGAAATCTGCATTCAGATTGGTATGTCTTTCATTTTTTTCTTTGCCTTTTGCTTTCCCTCTTTCTCAGGTATTTGTAAGACCTCCACAGACAACCATTTAGCCTTTTTCATTTCTTTTTTTTTTTTGTGGATGGTTTTGGTTACCACCTCCTAGACCTTGTTCTGAACCTCCATCTTTAGTTTTTCAGGCAGTCTTCCTACCAGATTGTATTCCTTGAAACTATTCCTCACCTCCACCGTATAATCATAAGGAACTTGATTTAGGTCATATCTGAATGGCCTAGTGATTTTCTCTATCTTCAATTTAAGTCTGTATTTTGTAGTAAGGAGCTTATGATCTGAGCCAGAGTGAGCTCCAGGTCTTGTTTGTGCAGACTGTGTAGAGCTCTTTCTCCATCTTCAGCTGTAAGTTATTCCTTTACTTCCTTCTTTTCGATTCCAGTTCCCTATTATGGAAAAGATATTTTGGGGGGATGTTAGTTCTAGAAGGTGATGTACATCTTCATAGCACCATTGGACTCTGGCTTCTTTGGCACAGTGGTTGGAACATAGACTTGGATTACTCTAATGCTGAATGTTTCATCTTGGAAATGAACCAAGATTATTCTGTCCTTGTTAACACTGCACCGATGTACTGCAGTTCATACTCTTTTTTTTTTTTTTTTTTT
>SJYC01008734.1:0-12534 GCA_006408675.1 Madoqua kirkii
TAAAAACAAAATATAACAAAGTCTATACAATGCTGGTAAAGCGTTAACTATAGGGAGGTTGTTGCACCAAAGACCTATAATGGAAAAGAAAAATATTCTCACATGTGTCCTCAATTTCCCTCTTAAAATTAGACAAGGAAATAAAAATCAGAGTGAAAAATCAATAAAAATAAAGAACCAGAAAATATAATAGAGAGAAAATGAAAGCAAAATCAGTTATTTGATAAATATTCTAAAACTGATATCATAGCACTATAAACAAACAGATATTAAAAAGCTAATAAGTAAATAATTTAAGCAATGTTATGCCTAAAATTTCAACAATCTGGAAAAATATCTTTAAAATTAGCAGATGATTTGAAAAGACACCTCACCAAAAAAGATATTTGAATGTCAAATTAGTGGGTGAAAATCTGCTTTACACCATTAGTCATCTATGAATATAAATTAAAGCCATAATGAGAAGCAGTTCACCACTCTAATAACAGCTAAAATTGAGAAAAGTGACTTATCAAGTACTGAAGAGCATCTTGAACACTCTTAAACTTCTTGTGAGGAGGTAAACTGGTACAATCACCCACTTTTCCAAAGTAGCTTGCAATTTCCTGAAATATTAAGTACGTTTAAGACCAGCCATTTTGCTCCTACATATTTACCTTTCAAGATTATATCCCAAATCAGTAACTTGTACGTGAATGAACATAGCAGCATTATTTGTAATAGGAAAAAACTGCACCTAACCCAAATGTCTATTAAGAACATAGTGAAGAAACAAATTGTAAAATTTGCATTCATGTGATTTGCATTCATTCCTCACAAATCAAAAGGGATGAACAATTGATGCATGCAACAACATGGATTAATCTTTAAATCATTATTATGAAAGAAATTAGCAAACACAGAATTTATATTGTATGATTAAGTGTATATAAATACCTAGAGAATGCAAATTAATCTATAGAGACAGAAAGCAAATCAACAGTTGCCAGAGAAAAGGGGTCCAGTAAAGCACAAGAGGGAGGGCTACACTGGGCACAAGGAAACTCTTTGGACTGATAGACACTCTCATTATTTTGATTGTGGGGATGGTTTCAGAGGACTACACATTTGTCAAAAAAGATCAAATCGTGCAGTTTAAATACATTCAATTTATGATATGCCATTAGAAGTGTTGAAAGTAGCCTAAGATTGAGGATTAATAACTAAAGAATGAATGTAGAGAAGATCTCTCCTCAAAATTGGGAGTCAGAATTGGTGCAATTCAAAACTGGAGCAGTGTTGTAGCTGCAGCCAGAACTGCCACCATCACAGAACAAGCAGGAAGTTTCTCTAGAGAGTAGAAAGGCTAAAGTTGGCCAGAGCATATGCAGAGAATGAGTACAGAGAACAAACTGGATACAGGGTGTCTGTGGTCTGAGGTGTGTATAAACCTTAGAGAAGAAACTATGAAAAAACAACGACAACTTGGACCTAGACTGGAAGCTGTTGACTGGTGAATGCTCAGATAGAGCCTATGTGTTGGAGCCTTGTCATGGACAGGCAGGCACAAGGCCTGGGATGCAAATGTCTGCTCCACTAGGGTCTGATGGTGCAGCAAGGTGATGGGCAAGTTTGTCCTGGGGCTGTGAACTTGCTGAGGAACTGTGTGCTTGGGAACAGTTTGGGGAAGTGGAGAAAAATCCAGAAGGAAACAAAACAGAGAAATTAGTGATAATAAGAAGATGACAGAGGATTAGACGGTTGGATGGCATGCCTAACTTGATGGAAATGAGTTTGAGTAAGCTCTGGGAGTTGGTGATTGACAGGGAGGCCTGGCGTGCTGCGATTCATGGGGTTGCAAAGAGTCGGATACAACTGAGCAACTGAACTGAACTGAACTGAAAAATTAAGTGTGATCTGTCTATATTTTTCACTTGCCAGAGGCAAGCTCAGAAGAACTTGCTCATCGTAGGTATATTCCGAGTTGCTAAATTTGAAGAATGAAGAATAAGTACCTTAAATTTCAGAAACTAAGGAATCAAATATTTAGAGACTTGTAAATGAACACTTTATTTACTTATTTCTTTTGGTTAACAATCTGTAATCTAATGAGAAAAAAACCATTGTATTTATTTTTTCAATTAATTTATTTATTTTAATTGGAGGTTAATTACTTTACAATATTGTGGTGGTTTTGCCATACACTGACATGAATCAGCCATGAGTGCACATCTGTCACCCATTGTATTTCTTATTAAAGCAGGACAAATCAGATTTATTTTGATTAGCAAACAATTTTACATATATATATCTTAAACAAAATTAAGGGGGAAAGTTGGATTTTTTAAAGCACTGTGCAAAGGTATAACTAAGATTTAAGATTTTTTGAATATTTTAACAGTAAAAAGTGTAATATTTTTCGTGTGTGTGTGCTCAATTACTCAGTCATGTCTGACTCTGTGACTACAGGGATTGTAACCCAATAGTCTCCACTGTCCATGGGATTTTCCCGGCAAGAAGGCTTGCTATTTCTTTCTCCAGAGGATCTTCCTGAGCCCCAGATTGAACCCGTGTCTCCTGCATTGCAGGGAAATTCTTTGTCCCTGTGCATAATGACTTATTAGAATACTAATATTATTAATAATTTGTGAAAATTCAATTCATAGAAACCGTATACCATATTTACTCAAGTCTAAAGCAAAATCTCCTTGGAGTTTAGTTTCTCCAGAGCAGTGATTTGCCATGACTTTCCATGGGATAGCATACACAGAAAAAAAAAAATACCTGTTGGATACACAAGGAAAAACAGAAGACGATTTGTTTCATGTATTTTCTTAGTTTTATCACTTCTTAACTCTATTTTCCTAATTATTTTGTCATCAGTTCAGTTCAGTTGCTCAGTCGTGTCTGACTCTTTGCGACTCCATGAATCACAGCAAACCAGGCCTTCCTGCCCATTATCAACTCCCGGAGCTCATTCAGACTCACATCCATTGAGTCAGTGATGCTATCCAGCCATCTCATCCTCTGTTTTCTCGTTCTCCTCCTGCCCCCAATCCCTCCCAGCATCATAGTCTTTTTCAATTAGTCAACTCTTTGCATCAGGTGGCCAGAGTACTGGAGTTTCAGCTTCAGCATCATTACCTCCAAAGAAATCCCAGGGTTGATCTCCTTCAGAATGGACTAGTTGGATCCCCTTGCAGTCCAAGGGACTCTCAAGAGTCTTCTCCAACACCACAGTTCAAATGCATCAATTCTTCATGCTCAGCTTTCTTCACAGTTCAACTCTCACACCCATATATGACCACTGGAAAAACCATAGCCTTGACTAGACTTTGTTGGCAAAGTAATGCCTCTGCTTTTAAATATGCTAACTAGGTTGGTCATAACTTTTCTTCCAAGGAGTCTTTTAATTTCATGGCTGCAATCTACATCTGCTGTGATTTTGGAGCCCCCCAAAATAGTCAGCCACTGTTTCCCCATCTATTTCCTACGAAATGATGGGACCAGATGCCATGATCTTCATTTTCTGAATGTTGAGTTTTAGCCAACTTTTTCATGCTCCTCTTTCACTTTCATCAAGAGGCTTTTTAGTTCCTCCTTGCTTTCTGCCATAAAGGTGGTGTCATCTGCATATCTGAGGTTATTGATATTTCTCCCTGCAATCTTGATTCCAGCTTGTGCTTCTTCACTCCAGCTTTTCTCATGATGTACTCTGCATAGAAGTTAAATAAGCAGGGTGACAATATACAGCCTTGACATACTCCTTTTCCTACTGGGAACCAGTCTGTTGTTCCATGTCCAGTTGCTTCCTGATCTGCATATAGGTTTCTCAAGAGGCAGGTCAGGTGGTCTGATATTTCCACCTCTTTCAGAATTTTCCACAGTTTATTGTGATCCACATGGTAAAAGGCTCTCCCATGCAGAAATAGATGTTTTTCTGGAACTCTCTCGCTTTTTCAATGATCCAGCAGATGTTGGCAATTTGATCTCTGGTTCCTCTGCCTTTTCTAAAACCAGCTTGACCATCTGGAAGTTCACGTATTGCTGAAGTCTGGCTTGGAGAATTTTGAGCATTACTTTACTAGTGATATTGCAATATTGATAGTAGATACTGATTGTAGATATTGATCTTCAGTTTCTTAAATATATTTTTTTCTCTAATTCTGAGGCTTCTTATGTTTCCATGTACTTCAATAGAACATACTTTAATTCTAACATTTTTTATTTTTAATATTTACCTACTCTGAATTCATAATTTGTTCACTACCTTAAGAAAGACCAACTTTCAATTGGGGGCAGATGAATTTTTATTTGGGGGCAGACAAATTTTTAGTTGAAATGTTAGCATAACAAGTAAGTATAATTGCTTAAAGAGAGATTTACACAGACTTTCTACAGGGTTTTACATATTTCAGACACTTTTTCTTGTGAATCATACATAATTTTTCTGGAACCCAAATATTTTTGAGGTGCTATACTTCAGAGATACAAGTAGTACTATTTCAAGCTTTCCAAAAAGCACAATCATTACTTGCTAGGTGCCCCAAAGCAGTTCAGCTAGAATTATGTGGAATGACCCAGTATCATTCTGGCATTTAATCTAAGCTATAAATAAATTTCTCCAATTGTGGTGGACCAGAATCAACCTGAACAGGGATATTATTTATTAATTATATCTAGCATCCTACAAGTTTGAATTTCTGAGTCCAAGTAATTCAAATGAACTAATATACCTAAACTATTACCTACATTAATGAATAATAAACTCTTTAGATTTTATGAAATCTGTATTAGCTTAGAAAGGGCAAGATCCCTAAATTGAACATGACCAGTTTCAATAAATTACATTCAGTTCAGTTCAGTTCAGTTGCTCAGTCACATCTGACACTTTGTGACCCCATGAACTGCAGCACGCCAGGCCTCCCTGTCCATCACCAACACCCGGAGTTCACTCAGACTCAGGTCCATCAAGTCAGTGATGCCATCCAGCCATCTCATCCTCAGTCATCCCCTTATTCTCCTGCCTCCAATCTCTCCCAGCATCAAAGTCTTTTCCAATGAGTCAACTCTTTACATGAGGTGGTCAAAGTACTGGAGTTTCAGCTTTAGTCTGGATTTATTTCTCCACTGACTTCAAGTAGCATATTGGGCACCTACTGACCTGGGGAGTACCTCTTTCAGTATCCTATCATTTTGCCTTTTCATACTGTTCATGGGGTTCTCAAGGCAAGAATACTGAAGTGGTTTGCCATTCCCTTCTCCAGTGGACCACATTCTGTCAGACCTCTCTACCATGACCTGCCTGTCTTGGGTTGCCCCACGGGCATGGCTTAGTTTTACTGAGTTAGACAAGGCTGTGGTCCTAGTGTGATTAGATTGACTAGATTTCTGTGAGTATGGTTTCAGTGTGTCTGCCCTCTGATGCCCTCTTGCAACACCTACCATTTTACTTGGGTTTCTCTTACCTTAGGCGGGGGTATAGGCCTAATTATGAGACACTTTTGATAATGGAAGTGTAATATCTGTGGTTCTGAAAACTGCAAAAGTCAAATGTTTATAGAATATACAACTAAATGTTTAAAATTAGACAAAGAAATATTCCAGGGTACAGTACTCAGCAATAGAAGCATTTATGTAAGTATGGTTATTTTTTATCTTTGAGTATATTATTTATATTATTTTACTTTTTAAATTTAATGTGATAACTATATTCACCAAAGAGACATCACCTAAGTGAAATGTTAGTCACTTAGTCGTATCCATCTCTTTGTGATCCAGTGGACTGTAGCCAAGCTACTCTGTACATGGGATTCTCCAGACAAGCATACTGGAGCAGGTTGCCATTTCCTTTTCCAAGGGATCTTCCCAATCCAGGGATCAAAGCTGGGTCTTCTGCATTGCAGGAGGATTCTTTACTATCTGAGTCACCAGGGAAGCTCCCTTACCTAGGTGAGCACAGTACTAATTATTATGAATTTGGTCAGAAATTTTCATTTCTTCTCACCTTTTATTCATCTAGCAAGTATTCATTGAAGGCCAAACATGTTTCTGGGTAATTTTTTAGGCATTAGAGGTATCAGATACAATATCAGAAATTTCTGCTCTCTTGGAGACTACATAGGGATAAGGAAATAGACAAATAAATTGTTGCATATATTAAACATATCATCTATTTCTAGGAAAAAAATATAAATCAAGTTAAGGAAATAAGGAGTGATCATCTCATTATTTTAGGTTTTCATAAAAGAACTCTCCTGGAAGGTGATAGTTGAATAGGCACATACATGATTTCATTGAAATATATTTATTAATGCTGAATTAAGCACCAAAATATTTTGGAGTCTATTAACTTCCTTACAAGGTGTTTCATGTTTTTGTATTTCAAGTATTATGTCAGTGAATATATCAGTATGTATACTGTACTGCTGGGAGCCAGCACGGGAGATCCCACCTATGACAAGGTCACGTGGAGAGGCCTGATGGGCAAGGCAAGTCAGGCTTCAGAGGTTCTCCCTGGGTTTTCCTGAACATCTAACCCCCAAAAACCAGAGTCTGTCTGCCTTATTGTACTGTGCTTTTCATTCTTCTGCCTCTAAAAGAAATTAACTTAGGGCTCCAGTTAACTTTCTCCTGCATATAAAACGAATGGCTCAGCTTAAAACCCCTTTGATGGCCTTCTAACCTATCTGACCAGTCTACCTTTTATGACTTGTGGATTGTTTACAGCTCCCAACCATGAGAGGCATGAAGCTTAAAACATCTTAAAGATATAGAGCCTTTTAGAGTTAAGAATTAGTTTGGTAAAGAGTTTGTTGAGTTAATGTTTGCTGTCAGGCCTCCATATTCTTTATCTTTTAGGCACTTGGAGGATATTAATCAATGTAATCGGGATGCAGAAATAGGAATACAGTAGTTTTGATATTAGCAACACTAGACTTTTGAGTTAATTAACTTTCTCTTTGTTATAAATCACTGTACTTCTTTCATTGTTATAAATTGTTGTGTCTTTCCTATGTAAGAATGTAACTTTATTTAGTGCTTTCTGAGAGTGGCACCAGACTTTGGGAAGAACAACATGAGTCTTCTGGTTGACAAACCCTTATCAGAAAAGGGCTGTAAAATGTTAATTGGCCTCTGGCCAGAAGATGATGTAAATCACCTAAGACTTGTGTATATAACTAGGTATGCAGAGAGAGAAGCCTGGTCTTGATAAGAGTCAGGGCTGCTGATGCTGCAGAATTTTATATTATCCATTTATCTCTATGTACAAAAAAAGGTATAAAAAGCCTTTACAACAATAGAGGATGGGCCGGTCACTGGAAAGACTGGTTTCCTCCATGTCTTCTTTTCTTACTCTACTTTCTGGCTGAATTCCCATGTGTGGCATGGAGGCTCGTCATGTCTACTCACTTGCCCCGGCTTTTAAGATCCACACGAGAGGGAGCCCAAGGTGAGGCACATCCTGCTATTCAAGAGGAAGTTGGTGGCCTAACATAGATGGTGCAAGTTCCTTGTCTTGGAATTTTATTGATTTTCCATGTAAATCAAATTGTTCAGCATCTTTTCTCCACTGGAGCCAATTATACAGAGTGAAGTTAGCCAGAAAGAAAAAAACCATGACAGTATACTGACACATATACATGGAATTTAGAAAGAGAGTATGATGGCCCTGTAAGTGAGACAACATAAGAGACACAGACGTATAGAACGGACTTTTGGCTTCTGAGGGAGTGGGAGAGGGTGGGATGATTGGGGAGACTGGCACTGAAACATGTATACAATTATATAAGAAATGAAGCACTAGTCTATGTTCAATGCAGGATACAGGATGCTTGGGGCTGGTGTACGGGATGATCCGGGGAGATGGTGTGGGGTGGGAGGTAGTGGTGGGGGCTTTGGCTTTGGGAGATCATGTACATCTGTGGCTGGTTCGTGTCAGTGTATGGCAAAACCAATGCAGGATTGTGAAACGGAATAAAGTATTAAATTTAAAAATAAATAAATAAAATTTCCTACTACACTAATTTTTCTTAATCTCTTTTTATATTTCTAAATAAATAAGTTTTTCCTCGCCACGCCATCCCCGCTTCGAATTACCCTGGATCCACCGGGGCTGGACCCCAGCAATGTATGTCAGTGGGTTCAGCGTGAGGATTCAGTTCACTTCAGTTCAGTCACTCAATCTTGTCCGACTCTTTGCAACCCCATGAATCGCACCACGTCAGGCCTCCCTGTTCATCACCAGCTCCTGGAGTTCATTCAGACTCATGTCCATCAAGTCAGTGATGCCATCCAGCCATCTCATCCTTTGTTGTCCCCTTCTCCTCCTGCCCCTAATACCTCCCAGCATCAGAGTCTTTTCCAATGAGTCAACTCGTCACATGAGGTGGCCAAAGTACTGAAGTTTCAGCATTAGCATCATTCCTTCCAAAGAAATCCCAGGACTGATCTCCTTCAGAATGGACTTGTTGGATCTCCTTGCAGTCCAAGGGACTCTCAAGAGTCTTCTCCAACACCACAGTTCAAAAGCATCAGTTCTTTCACACTCAGCCTTCTTTACATGATGATTAGCATGGTATAAAAGAGACTATTTGAACAATTATTTATGAGAATATGGAACTGAGTATACTATAGAGGGGCTTCCCAGGTGGCACTAGTGGTAAGGTAACTGCAGGAGACATAAGTGACTGGGGTTCCCCTGGAGGAGGGCATTGTGACCCACTCCAATATTCTTGCATGGAGAATCCCATGAGCAGAGGATCCCAGTAGCAACAGTTCAGGGTCTCAAAGAGTCAGACACGAGTGAAGTGACTTAGCACACAGCAGGCACATACTATGGAGAGAAAGGATGATGATATGGTGGAAGGCACAGGTAGACAGGACTCTGTGATGCTCACAGATAGAAAGTATTTTTAAAATAGTGTCAGAAGTGAAAGCTAGGAAATAATGACTTTGAGCTTTCTTAATCCATTGAATTGGCTAAAGTAAAACAAGATCCAAAAGGGCAGCAGAATATTCACATCAAATATGTTAACTATGATGGACTCACAGTAGGCAATACAACTAAAAGAATAAGTGTAAGAAATAGTCTATGCTCAGCTGGAGCATCAGCCAAAAGGATGGAACACAGCTTCTTGGGCACAACAGCTGTGTAAAGTACAGGTTTACAAACATCCAGGAATCAGTTATGTACCAATAATTCTAAAAATGAGTTGTTGTTTTTTAGAAGAATTGTGTGTGGTTTAGGAGGAAAGAGAGAGAAGTGGAATTCACACATCCTCCTTCCTCGTGTGTCTCTGTGTATCTTTTTCTGTCTCTTATAAGGACACTCATTGGATTTTCAGTTCACTTTAAGCTCATCTTGACTCTTACCTTAATTATATCCCCAAAGATCTTATTTTCAAATAAAGTGGCATTCTGAGTTCTGGGTGACAGGATATTTGGGGGATGCTATTCACCCACAGCACTTCCGTGGTGGCTCAGAAGGTAAAGAATCTCCTTGAAATGAGGGAATTCAGGTTCAAACCCTGGGTCAGGAAGATCCCCTGGAGAAGGCAATGGCTACCCACTCCATTATTCTTTCCTGGAAAGTTCCATGGACAGAGGAACCTGGCAGGCTACAGTCTATGGCTGGAAACGAGTCAGACATGACTGAACAACTCACAGTCACTTTTCATACACCCAAAACACACATCATTTTGCACATGATATACAGCTATCTTATTTGACAATGCGCTACACTCAATATGCCAGCAAATATGGAAAGCTCAGTAGTGGCCACAGGACTGGAAAAGATCAGTTTTCATTTCAATCCCAAAGAAAAGCAATGCCAAAGAATGTTCAAACTACCGCACAATTGCACTCATCTTACACAGTAGCAAAGTAATGCTCAGAATTTTCCAAGGCAGGTTTTAATAGTACGTGAACTGTGAACTTCCAGATATTCAAGCTGGTTTTAGAAAAGGCAGAGGAACTAGAGATCAAATTGCCAACATACATTGGATCACTGAAAAAGCAAGAGAGTTCCAAGAAAGCATATACTTCTGCTTAATTGACTACACCAAAGCCTTTGACTCTGTGTATCACAAAAAAAAAAAAAAAAAAAAAAAACTGTTGAAAATTCTGAAAGAGATAGGAATACCAGACCACCTGCCCTGCCTCCTGAGAAATCTGTATTCAAGTCAAGAAGCAACAGTTAGAACTGGACATGGAATAGCAGACTGGTTCAAAATTAGGAAAGGAGTAAGCCAAGGCTGTATATTGTCATCCTCCTTATTTAACTTCTATGCAGAGTACATCATAAGAAACGCTGGACTAGATGAAGCAAAAGCTAGAATCAAGATTATCAGGAGAAATATCAATAACCTTAGATATGCAGATGACACCAGCCTTACAGCAGAAAGCAATGAGGACCTTGATGAAGAGCCTCTTGATGAAGGTGAAAGAGAGTGAAAAAAAAATGGCATGAAACTGAACATTTTTAAAAAAATCATTATTTTGCCATCAAAGTTCCACCTATTTAAAGAAATGGAGTTTCTAATAGTCACGTACAAATGTGAGAGTTGAACCATAAAGAAGGCTGAGCACCAAAGAATTGATGCTTTTGAACTGAGGTGTTGGAAAAGACTCTTGAGAGTCCTCTGGACTGCATGAAGATCAAACCAATCAATCCTAAAGGAAATCAGTCCTGAATATTCATTGGAAGGACTGATGCTGAAGCTGAAGCTGAAGCTTCAATACTTTGGCCACCCGATGCAAAGAACACACTCATTGGAAAAGACCCTGATGCTTGGAAAGATCGAAGGCAGGAGAAGGTGCAACAGAAGACCATATGATTGGGTGGCATCACGGACTCAGTGGAGTGTGAGTTTGAGAAACTTCTGGGAGATAGTGAAGGACAGGGAAGCCTGGAGTGCTGCAGTCCATGGGGTCACAAAGAGTCAGACATGACTGGGTGATTGAACAACAGCAATCATTACAAAGAATTCAAGTGATGTTGCATGTAAAGAAAAATGTGAAAGCCTATCTCCACTAGCATTTTTTCCAAAATGAATTTTCTCACCTTTTGCTTTATAAATTGAATTCATTTTACCCCCTTAATCCAGACGCAGGCTTCTGTTTATATACTGGGAAATTCCTCCACCAACATATGTGCAAGCCGATCCCCTTTAAAGTCTGCTTGTTTCTGAGTGTAAATCTGCTTGCTCCTCAAGCCCCTGCAACAGGTAATAGCTGGTGACAGTAAGGTCACCGAGGTGCTCTGCCAAAGAGAAGCGTTGGGAGTGATCTTTGACAAGTGAAGTCCCTGCCTCCCTCTGCACCTGCCTGTCTGCTCTGGTGATGCTCAAGAGTCTACCAGAGGTGGCCGTGGGAAGGGACCACCTCGGGAACCAGGGCACAGGCCACTCACGTCACTGCTCTGTGGTGCTTTTAAAGGAAAGACTGTACTTGCTCTTGAAGTTTACAAGTTTTTGTTTTTCCTGTTTAGGCAAAGCATAAAGAAAAAAAATGAATGAAAAACATAATAAATGCTTATCAGATACCGTGGATAAAGCTTCTATCTGAATCAGATGAGAGGCCTCACTTCATCTGAAGGAGAGAATGGCTACTCTGGAGGACAAGGTGAGCTAGCCCCATGGCCCCTTTAGAAAGAGGCATATCTGGCCTGGCCTGGCTGATCCCACTCTGTGTGGGGGAATCTCCATGACAGGAGTTGGAAAACTGTTCCCATAGAGGGCCCCAGCATGAATGTCTTTACTGGTATGAATAATTGAGTAGCAGCATTTCATGCTAATCAATAAGCGTGACAGCATCCACAGGCTGTTCTTGTAAAGGAACCGACACAGATGTGTGCCCGCAACCCTTATAGAAAGCATCAGTGAGCCAGATCCACTGATGGCCCTGGTGTTATCAGCAGCCATGCTAGAACTTTCTTCTAGGTCCACCCTCATCCCATCGTTTCTTTCTTAGAAGTTTATTTCTGGGGCTTTGATGGCAGTCAATTGGTTGAGTGCCTGCCTTGCAAGGTCAGGGACGCGGCTTCGATCCCTAGCTAGGGAGCTAAGATCCCACGTGCCACGAGCCAATGACGGCAAAGGAATACCGTGTGATGCAGCTAGGGCCTGATACAGTCAAAGCAATGAGTTTAGTTCAGAACCTTTTACATAATGTGATAGATTGAATCAACTAAAAGCAAGCATTCTCGTATTCCATCTCCAGCCTTCTCTCTTCTCATTTGCTTTGGAAAATGTCTGAGAACCTCCATCAGACCAGCTCAATGGGCAACACTCTGATTCAGGTTCAGTTAAAACCTGTCCCAGCTGCACCAGTGCCCTAAAGATAAGGCCCAGAACCTTCCCCGAGGTCAGCGCTTGAGCAAACTTTGTCTGAGAGAGACCAGTGGTCACTACAAGTACTGCAGCACGTTTTCCCCCAATAAAACCCAAGATGAAACATATACCTCACTAGAGACCACACAGGGGAGTGCCCTCACTTCACTCTGACCTGTGGGCTGGCCCTGAAGTGAGGATAGTTTTGTCTCGGGTTGAATTT
>SJYC01008739.1:0-10159 GCA_006408675.1 Madoqua kirkii
CAAAGATGGACTCTGTGGGAGAAGGCAAGGGTGGGATGACTTGACAGAACAGCAATGAAACAGTATATTACCATATGTGATAGATCACCAATCCAGGTTCAATGCATGAGACAGGGTGCTCAGGCCTGGTGCACTGGGACAACCCTGAGGGATGAGATTGGGAGGGAGATAGGAGGGGGCTTCAGGAAGGGGGACGAATGTACATCCATGGCTGATTCATGTCAATGTGTGGCAAAAACCACTACAACATTGTAATTAGCCTTTCATTAAAATTAATTAATTAAAAAATAAATCAATTAAAAAAAGAAAGCCTGTCTGAACATAATATAAAGAGAAAACAAAAAGGAAAAGACTGGTATTTAACTTGATGAAAAATCTCCAAAAAACTGAAACAAATCAAAAGGTAAATGGAAAAACTAGAAAAAATGATCACAGTCACATGGCAGGCATATGACTAATTAAAAACAAAAAAGTGTACAATCTCAGTAGTAAGCAATATTACATAAAACTGGTATATTAAAATTTTTTTCTCAGTGTGGATAACTGAAAACAATTTAGCTATAAACATAATTATTTCATGCAAAAACATTACAGCTGACCCTCAGACAACACTGGGGTTAGGGATGCGAACCCTCTGTGAAATTGAAAGTCCACACATATGGTCATTTAGCGTTGTCCCTCTGTTACTGTGGTCCCTCTGCATCCGCGATTTAACCAACCTCAACAAAAAAAAAATCAATGTGTAAATAAACACAAGAGGTTCAAACCTGCGCTGTTCAAGGGTCAACATATTACTTAATGATCTGAAATGTTCACCATCTCTGTATGCAACTGAAAAGTGGTTCAGGTTAAATTTCTACATTATTGGGGAGAAAGTATAAACACATATAGAAAAGTGGAAGCACAACAAAGTATCAATGATAGTTTTCTTCAGGTGAATGAGATTAGGGTCAGTTTTTTTCCCACTGTATCTGTACACTGGTGATCATAAAGATACCTGTTATCTTCACAGTTAACTATGAGAATTAGACGAAATAATAAATTTAAGTACTTAATATCTAGCAAATATATATTAAGCCCTCAAATATTTATTTTTGCATTATAAGTTCTTCACTTAGCTATTTCTAACTAAACTATTCACTTAGTTATTTCTAGAATTTTTACAACAAATGGCACTTTTTAAAACAGAAAATCTTACTGTTATAAGGTACACTCATTGTAACGTAGAATAAAGTATAAAAAATAATAATAATAAAATAAATAAAATTATCTTCTAAATAGATTATACGAAAATGAAAATAAAAAGGTATATAAATCTATGTCCACAAGGGATCTGTAGTCTACAAACAACAAATAAAAATGTATTGTGTGAAATGTGCCATAAGAAAACCAAAATGCTACAGGACATAGAGAAAAAAGGAAAGATCATATCCAGGTTTTCTGTGTTTGGGCTGGAACAGGGAAATGAGAAAAACATCAGGGTAGATGACATGTGAAATGAACCTTGAGCAAAGCTGGGAACGATTCAGCGTTGTGACAGGAGTGCTCTGATCTGGCTAGAAGAAAAAACTGGGAAGAGTAGGACTAAAGTTATTTAGGCTGAAGCTGCACTGTAGAACAATGCTTTCAAACTTATTTGACAGTGACCCACGTTAAGGAATGTTTTACATCATGACTCAATACATAAACATGTCAATGTATATATATATATTTGTGTTTATGTATATAAACATATGCACACTGGGACAAATTTCATAAAATATGAAAAGATGTCATATATGCTGATGACTTTTTTTTGAAAGTGCTGGTAGCAACCTACTAAATTTATTTTAGGACTGGTTAAATGGATTGGGACTCTTCATTTGAAAAACTTGAGGGCTTTAGTAAATGATTCAACAGACACTGCAGCTTAAGGACATGGTGTGGCAGGATGAAGTCTTACTCTTTTAAAAGTCATCTATTAACAGTGTATAAGATAAATTACCTAGAATTAGAAGGCAGGAAGTCTTATTAGGTTACTGAAATAATACCAGTAAGAAGATAGATTCTAAATTAGAGAAATGTAAAGTAGAAGAGAAGATATATCTGAGAACTATTTCAGAGATTAAAAATTCCCAAACTTTGAGAAACAGAAAAGTGAAAAGGGAGATTCACAGTTGGAATATCTGGATAAAATGACAAAACCCCAAACAGAAATGATGAAGTCAAGTTGAATGCTTGGTTTGCAAAGTAAATGATGACCTCAAGTTTCAGCATAGGAGCCTAAGGTATTCACAGAACAACAGAATGAAATACGCTACAAAGGCAGTTAATAAAACAGAGCCCTAAAGACCATTAGAGGGAATGCCAGTGAAGCTGTGGGCTTCCCTGGTGGCTCAGATGGTAAAGAGCCCACCTGCAAGGTAGGAGTTCGATCCCTGGGTCAGGGAGATCCCCTGGAGAAGGGATTGGCTACCTACTTCAGTATTCTTGCCTGGAGAATCCCATGGACAGAGGAGCCTGATGGGCTACAGAGTCCATGGGGTTGCAAAGTTGGACACGTCTGAAGTGACTCAGCACGCGTATACACGCACACACAAACACACACAATGAAGCTGTGGTGAAGTTAGTAACTTCATATCCTGCTGCCAGAAGACAATGTTGATACATATCAAGAGCAATACAGGTGCTTACATGCTTTGATGCAACTACTATTCTTAAGAATGTATTTATTCCAAGGAAAAATTCATCAAAAGTAAATGAATGAATATATTCAATGAATATCAGGTGACCAATTCTAAACCACCTAGATGTTCAATAATAGGGTAACTGGGCTTCCCTGGTGGCCCAGTGATTAAGAATCTGCCTGCCAATGCAGATGACATGGGTTTGATCCCTGGTCTGGGAAGATCTCAAATGCCTTGGAACAACTAAACCAGTGTGCCATAACTATTGAGCCTGTGCCCTAGGTCCTTGGTACAACTACCAAGCCCAAGTACCTAAAGCCTGCGCCCTGCAGAAGAAAAGCCACCATTACAATGAGAAGCCTGTGCACCAAAGGGGTTACAAAGAGTAACCCCTGCTCATTGCAACTAGAGAAAGTTGCAGTAACAACTGTGTTACTGTAACATGTGTGCAGTAACAAAGACTCAGCAGAGCCAAAATAAATAAAACAATAAACCTTAAAGAAAACTTATAGGAAATAGTTTTTAAAAATAGTAATGAACAATTACAGAATGTTGACTTGACAGAATATAACTACAGTTCAGAAAAGGGGCTACAAAAACTATATTTCTTATTGTTAGTTATTTTAAAAATACCTATGCATGTAGTGTTTTAAAAGTACTATACAAAATGTAGGAAAAGTACTATACAAAAATGAAACCAAATGTTAAAGACTGACTGAATTAGCGTGGATGTATTTTTCACCTTTAAAAATTTCTGGTACACTAATACACAGTTTAAAATGATTTTAATGTTTGCAAAAAGGGTTTCCCTGAAAAAGGAGTGTGAGGAGGAGAAGAAGGAGATAGATAAAAAGAGAGTATTTTTAAATGGCCTCAATATTCCTTTTTCCCCCACTACACTCAATGACATGACAAAATATTCAACTTTTTTGCCTATGAAAAATTTTACATGTGCCAAAGAATATATAAATTGACACGGCAAGTAAAAAAGAAAAATAAACTAATATGCAGATTATGTGAACATTACCAATATTTTGGCATCTCCCACATTTCTCTCCCCAATCGTATCCTTTTCCCCCATTGCTGAGACTATCCTCTATTATGAATTTGTGTTTGTCACTCTCTTCATTATTAATAGTCTTTTACAACATACAGATGTATCCCTGAGCAATCAGTTAAACTTTCTATTTTTTGAAATTTATATAAACTGTATCAAACTATTACTATTTGGTGACTTGCTTATTTCATTAAAGATTATGTTTTTGATATTCGTTCATGTATGTATTGCTATAATTCATTCACTTCTTCTACTAACTTTGTTGTCACAAACAACTGAGCTTGAATCATTCTTCCTGAAGATGTCTCCAGGGTTTAATCTAAGGCAGAATTCCTAGAACACACAGTCCACCCATCATCTTCAACTGTAAAAGTTAATGCCACATTGTTCTCCAAAATGGCTACACCAAGTGACAGTAGTACTAGTAATCTCTTCTTGCTCTTCTACATCCTCACCATACTGCCTATTGTCCGATTCTCATCCCTAGTCTTCCCTTTCCTTCATTTATTCCTAGGCACTACAGTGAAATTAATATACCATGTAGAACTTTGTCTTCTGCTCAAAAACTTTAAAAAATTATTTATCTTCTGACTAAATCATAAATCAGGCTTTTAAGTCCTCCACAATCCTTCCAAACCCACTGTGCCAAACTTATACTACACTCCTCAATGAATCTTGTCTTAATAAACTGGTTTATACTTTACTGCCTCCATCCTTTGACTCACGGCATTCCAGCTTCTCCTCCCTCACTTCCGCGTGTTTAAATTCTACTGTCCTTTAAATTCCAATTCAAAAATTATTTTCTCCTAAGAAAGCCATCTCTCATCTCTATTCCTGTGAATTACCTTTTTTTGACTTTCCACTTTTCCTACCTTGTACAAAAACAATGATCTTTATTAAGCACATGCTGTGTACAAATGCTCTAATATTTTATACCATGATTGCTAACTTTCGTAATAACAGTGCATGAAAGGCAGGTAATTTCATTCCAACATAACAGAGCTGACAAGCTGCAGTGCTGTATTTTGTGTTATTAGGCTTCTTTGATTTCAGAGACTGTCACTTTGACTTTAAAATATCATTAACGTTAATTAATGATTTAACTTGTGTGTACCCAATTTTGCTCTACAAAAGATCTGAAACACCTAATTACTTGCTCGAGTATATTAATATCATTCTTACAATGATCTGAGATGGCTCAAAAATAAGATATAAACCACAAAGGGGAAAATCAAAACCAACGTAAAAAGAGGAAACAAATACACTACCTATAAATGTTAACATGGCTGCTTACGTTGTACACAAAATTTGACAGTCAAGGCGACTCAGGAAAACACCAAATTTAATTCAGTGCTAGAAAGAACAAAGCTCACAAGTACCTGAGGGCAGGCAAGGATGTCCCATGCTGCTGCTGCTGCTAAGTCGCTTCAGTCGTGTCCAACTCTGTGCAACCCCAGAGATGGCAGCCCACCAGGCTCCGTCGCCCCTGGGATTCTCCAGGCAAGAACACTGGAGTGGGTTGCTATTTCCTTCTCCAATGCACGAAAGTGAAACGTGAAAGTGAAGTCGCTCAGTCATGTCTAACTCTTTGCGACCCTATGGATGGCAGCCCACTAGGTTCCTCTATCCATGGGATTTGCCAGGCAAGGGTACTGGAGTGGGGTACCACTGCCTTCTCCCATACTAAGCTGAAAATAAATTTTCATGTGATACAGTGTTTTTATAAAGCGATATTATTGCTGCATTGGAATAAAAAATTCTTAAGAGTCTGGCTCCATCTGTGTGTCCTACGTAACAACACAGTTTAAGTGTTTAATTTATTGAATGACTAAATTTATCAGAGGAAACAAAAAACTAACATCCACTGAAGACTGTAAAAGGATAGAAAATGGGCTTTTCAATGTGAAATAGCCACTGGAAGGAATTTATTAAAGTCAGAAAAAAATGAATCAAACCATCATTAAGTAGAAATGAGGATATGGCAAAAGTTACACCGCACTGATTTTCAGAAGAGAATATAAACGGGAAAAGAGTTTTGTCCAGCAATACCTGGTTAGACAGAAATTAAATTGTAATAGAGAAGGCAGACAGGACTGTGAAAGCAAATGCTGTATACTGACATTAAGGGAAAGCAGAAAATTAAGGAAGTAAGGGAAAGCGTTCATGAGGACATGACTGAAATTATTTATTACAAGCTCCATGCTGAGAAGACAGTTATTGATAGACTAGGGGTCAACAGAAGGTAAAATACAGATACACAGTTTAAGAGGAAGTAAAATACAAGACTGGTAGTTTATGGTGGGAAAAATAAATGCAAACTCAGAGGTCTCTATATGATAATATCTTTTGGTTTTTTTCCTGTATTTTTCCAAACAGTATCTTAAAATATAAGTACCATTCTTAGCTTGTGAAGCCTTACAAAATCAGAATGCAGACCAACTATAGTCTGTAAACCCTGGTTTGCAGGACAAAATTCTAACTTCTTATTTTTATATTACAAGACATTTATAACCTAATCCAATCTATTTCTCTAATCATGTTATCCCACACTCACTTAAGTCTTTACTTCTTAGATGCATAATTTTTCAGTTTCCTGAATATTCAGTCTAAAGGCTTTTCATTGCTCTGGGCCATTGCTCTTGCAGTTCCCTTAGGTTTTTCCTGTTTCTCAGTTTATACAGTTATTTGCATTCAAATCCATTGCAAATGTCACTTCTTTATATACCTTTCCCAATTACCCAAGGAGTGGTCTATTACCTTTTCTATTTAAAAACTTTTTTTTAAATTGTTCCTCTCCCTCTTAAATCCTTCATCATGCTAAGTGATATTCTCTTTAGTGTCTACTTCCTCCTATCTCCAACTACCCTGAGTGTCCAAGTCAAGGATGGTCTTAACCATCTTGATATTCCCAGTTTCTGATACAGATGCCTAACAATACTGAGCACTATAGCACATGCTCAATAAATATTAACCAATTAATGAAGTACCTCACACTTTTTAATATAAATATGTGTAATAATGACTAAGATAATATACTATAGTTTTATACAATCATAATTGAATTCCACTGTTTACATTTTTAAAAAATGAAAAATAATTTCACTGTGATTTTAAGAGAATTTTCAATTTTACATGCCTGGTTGTGTTCATGAGCTGTGTAATTATCTGTTCCATTATATTCTGTAAGCTGTTCTCTTCTTTTTTCTCTAGTAAGAATTTTATGAACGTCATCTTCCAGTCTATTGAAGAATCCTCCATCATGTGACAAAGTCTGAGAAGAACTCAATTCCTGTCAAAAATGAATTAAGATTCACTATCAATCAATACAAAAGTGCACGCATTTAATTAACATAGTTGGCCACCAGAAGCATGGAAAATGAAAGAAAAATTATAATTAAGAGACAATCAACCATCTGATTCTTCTCTATCTTCAGGTGATAATCAGCAGAAACACATATGCAAATGTCTATTTCTTTACATTTTTTGAGTTGGGTAATTGCTTTATTTTTAAATTATTTTTATACATTACCATATAATTAACCATTTAATTAGCACAATTATTTTTAATATACTCATAGAGTTGTACAGCCATAACTCATTCAAAAAGTTTCATCAGCCCAAAAATAAACCCACAACTTACTAGCATCATCTTCTATTCTCTCCTAATTCCTGACCCCTCTATAGATTTGGCTATTCTGGATATCTGATATAAATGGAATCATATAGTATAAGGTCTTTTGTGACTGACTTCTTTCACTTAGCAAAATGTTTTCAAAGTTCATCCATATTATAGCACCTATCAGCACTGCATTCCTTACTGTCAAATAATACCCCATTAATGGATACACCATATTTTATTTCTCCATTCATCAGCTGATGGACATTTGAATTGTTCCTTCTTTTCGGTACTGTGAATATTGCTGCTATAAACATTCATGCAGGTTTTTGTGTGGACATGTTTTCAGATCTCTTATATATCCAGGTATATATCTGTAAGTAGATTTTCTGGGATATATGGTAGCTCTGTGTAACCATTTAAAAAATAGTTTTACAAAGTGACTGTACTATTTTACAGCCTATCAGTGTACTAGTGTATGAGGGTTCTAATTTCACCACATTCTCACCAACACCTGTTATTATGTATCTCTTTAAATGATAAATACTCCAGTGAGTGTGAAGTGTGTGTGAATGAGATTCATTGGGGTTCTGAGTTGGATTTCTCTGAAGGCTAATCTTTTTGGAAAAATGTTTATTCAGATATTTTGCTCAAGTTTTAATTGGGTTACTTTTTATTTCTGAGTTGCAGGAGTTCTTTATATATTCTAAAAACAACATGACCTGCAAACATTTTCTCCCATTCTATAGCTTGTCTTTTCACATTCTTGATGTGAAAAGTATCCTTGATATCACAGAAGTTTTACTTTTGACAAAGTCCAATTTATCCACGAAATCACTGCCTAACTCAGGGTCATCAAGATTTACTTCTACATTTTCTTCTAAGAGCTTTATAATTTTAGCTCTTACATTTAAGTTTCTGAGTTATTTTTTGTGTATGATATGAGAATGGGTCCAAATTCATTCTTTTGCATGTGGCTACCTAGCATTATTTGTTAAGAAGATTATTATTTTCCCATTGAACTTGTCTTGACATTCTTGTTCAAAATTAATTCAACATAAATATTAAAGCTTCTTTCTAGACTCAATTTTACTCTGTCAACCTACATGTCGACCCTTATGCCATACCACATTGCCTTAACTACTCTAGCCTTGTGTTACTCAAAGTTTTACAGTATATTTGAAAACAATTTTTACATATATTTTACACATGAATGATAAAGAGATGATTTTATCACAATCTACTCAACTATGTAAAATTACAATTTTATATGTTCTCTAAGAAAAGTATCCTTTCCTTTCCTGTCCTAAGATAGACTGAAGAAAATGCTCCTTTCTCTCTTATAGGTTCTCCCTATGTCCCACATTCTTGAGCTTTAATATTCCCTATTTTACCCATTTCAATTATATTTATGAGCAAACAACCCAACAGTTGAATGACTGTCCATCCTCTTCCTTTTACATTATCTTTTACAAAGAGTTTGAAAGAAAAAAAAACCTTATGTATCAGTGCTTAATATATACAAATGATATTTAAAATGCTTATAGAACACTTTATATTTCAAAACACTTACAGAAACATCCCTTTATTTGAATCTCATTAACATCATTAAGGAACTGATAGAGCAAGAATAATTTCCCCAGAAAATATTAATGGTCACAAGAAGTTTAACTTACTCGTTAGTGATTCTCCTGCTAAGTGGCATAGACAGAACTCTAAATCTGCTTCATAAAACACTTTCAGTATATTCTGATAACATTTCATTTTAAAGCAATGAATACAACAATGCTTAAAACACTGCTGAGCTTCCATGTGGGCTTCCCTCGTGGCTCAGATGGTAAAGCTTCTGTCTGCAATGCAAGAGACCCGGGTTTGATCCCTGGGTTGGGAGACCCCTGGAGAAGGAAATGGCAGCCCACTCCAGTATTCTTGCCTTTGTTGTTGTTGTTTAGTTGCTAAGTTATGTCTAACTTTTTTGTGACGCCAAGGACTTTAGCATGCCAGGCTCCTCTGTCCATGGGATTTTCAGGCAAGAATACTGGAGTGAATTGCCATTTCCTTCTCCAGGGGATCTTCCTACCCAAGAATCGAACTGCCTCTCCCACAATGCAGGCAGATTCTTTACTGCTAAGCCACTGGGAGAGTCAATATAATTCTGATAACATTTCATTTTAAAGCAATGAATACAACAATGCTTAAAACACTGCTGAGCTTCCATGTGGGCTTCCCTCGTGGCTCAGATGGTAAAGCTTCTGTCTGCAATGCAAGAGACCCGGGTTTGATCCCTGGGTTGGGAGACCCCTGGAGAAGGAAATGGCAGCCCACTCCAGTATTCTTGCCTTTGTTGTTGTTGTTTAGTTGCTAAGTTATGTCTAACTTTTTTGTGACGCCAAGGACTTTAGCATGCCAGGCTCCTCTGTCCATGGGATTTTCAGGCAAGAATACTGGAGTGAATTGCCATTTCCTTCTCCAGGGGATCTTCCTACCCAAGAATCGAACTGCCTCTCCCACAATGCAGGCAGATTCTTTACTGCTAAGCCACTGGGAGAGTCAATATAGCATAATGATGATAACTAATCAGCCTCTGGATTTCACTACTTTAAAGACTGCAGCTCCAGTCTTTTTGTCCTCTATTTTTTGATGGCTACTGATTAAGAAGAGGTGCCAAGAATACACAGAAGAACTGTACAAAAGAGATCTTCACAACCCAGGTAATCACAATGGTGCGATCATTCACCTAGAGCCAGACATCCTGGAATGTGAAGTCAAGTGGGCCTTAGAAAGCATCACTACGAACACAGCTAGTGAAGGTGATGGAAT